>JAOQMQ010000196.1:36477884-36489963 GCA_027563845.1 Erythroxylum subrotundum
CAACTAATTAAAATTATATTGATCACATGACACCTCATTTTATGCAAAACTATGAATAATAAAGGTTCTACATAATCTTTTACAATTTATTATAATGAATCAATATCATATATTTGCATAAAAATAAACATATATACATGAATTTAAAATCAAACAATGATGTAAATCATGTAATTTAATAAAAATGGACTAATTTGGCAAAGTTAAAACCAAAATGTTAAAATAATATAAAGATGGACCACTTTCAATGCAAAATATATACCATTTATTATTTATCCCACATTACAAGTGATTGGAGTGATTGTTCCAGAAATGATGCTTATGCTTTACATATAAAGCTTACATTAAAACAATTTTTGGAGTTTACAAATACTTTTCCTAAGATGGTCCCACGATAGTCAGTTTGTTGTGTTTCCTCTCACATATATGAGGGAACAATAAAAACAAACACAAATTCAAAGCAATGACCAAGTCAACATCTGTGGGTCCCATGAAAAGATGTTGGGTAACAATGGTTATGCTTAACTAAAGCTTGCCCACGAAAACAAGGTTTCTGTAAACCTTTGTTCAAACTTTCCAAAGATTAGTCCCCACGTAGTAAAAGGTTTGAATTGTCAAAGTTTGTGTGTATTTCCATGATACAATTAAAGCAAAAACAAGTTAAAGTTTGTAATCGTGGGCCCTGTGAAAAGAGTTATTTGTCCAGACTTCACGTTTCTTCTTTAAAGCAAATGATGGTGGGCCCATGAGAACTGATCTTTGAATTAATAGAAGATAACAAAAAGTTAAGAGTTACAGTAAACGAGTGCCCAGAACTGTTTATCGTCTTCAACCTTCAACTGGGTTAACAGGACTCGGATCCGACCCATGTTCTTAATCCTTCTATATCTTGATTTCTAAACTTCCAATTTTTGATGATTCAAAACCATTTTAAACGAATTTTAATTTGCTTCATATATGCAAGAGTTAATTCACAATATATTGACTATAACAATGTCAATATTTGCAACAAAAAATTCGTGTATCCATACATATAATCACATAAATTGAACAACACCAAGACAGTGGTAAATTTTGCTCTGATACCAACTGTTAAACATGATAATAATCTATATACATATCTATTATAGAAAAATGGAAATGCGGAATATTATTACATACCTCCTGCCATTGATGTTGAGAGGTTTTGGACAAATATGAGAGGGCTCTTCTAAGTTTTTTAGCAAATGTAAGAGATGGTGTATGCAGAATTATGCTAAGCCTAGGGACCCAATCTCCTTATATTCCTTGTTGTCTTCCGTTAAAACAGCAGAAGGACATGAAGGTTCGCAGTGGAAGGACATGAGGTTTCAAAATGAACAGACATGACCCATCAGAAAGGAAATAAACGGATAACATCGTAAACTTTTCAATTTTACCGTAGACGTCTCTAGCACAAATGAAAACAAAAGCAATAAAAAACGAAATAATAAAAAGTACCAGAAATTTGGTAACACAGTTTGACACACCTTGCTTACATCTGTGGGCTGTGAAAAATAGCCCGTTGACGCAGTCGCTAGGCACCTTCGGTAGAAAAAACAACCCGTTAGGCACCTTCGGTGGGAAAAATAGCCCGTTAACACACCTTCGGTAGGCAAAACAACCCGTTGGCATGGTCGCTAGGCACCTTCAGTGGGCCCTCACCCAACTTAATACTTTTACCGAAGTATAATAGATTTACCCAAGGCTTTACTGAGCCGACACCACTCAACCCTTGACACTATCTCTCAACCTCACTTCCCGTGAAAGAATTTTACACCCAATAGTATGACCACCCTCGTACTAACCTCGACAGAGGATTTTCTTAATCAATCTTTTAACGAAAGAACAATAAACGAATAACTTAAGTGATTCGAATAATAAAGAACAAAAACTAAATACACTTGAGATAGGAATGAACGACTTCCCGATAAATTCAGCTGTCAAGTTCCAATCTACATTGGAGAATAAAAGAAGATACCAAGCTGATTCACATAAATACTAACATGAAGCCATAGCTGTACCGATAATACATTCACCAACCAAAGTATAATCAACCCATTAGGAAATCAATTAATAATCGTTGCTGCCTAAGATGGAGTTGTACACGCACACCACATGCAGCCAACTAAACACAATTTGGCCAAGAAGTTGCACACATCCAACCAAAAACGATTCATCAAAGAAATTACACATAACCAATGAAGAATGATGCAACCAAAATCACGCATATCCAATCTACCACTATCCTTGAATGTTCTGCACTCCACTATAAAGTGATTTACTCAAGCAACTGTGACCAACATACACCAAGGCTGCACATATACCAAGTCCAGAGGAGGACTTATGCACATATGAAGTCGCACATGTCTAATCTCCCACTATCTCATAATTTTCTGCATTTCAATGTTATTTGCCCATACAAAAACCCTTGGCCACACGTCTGAAAATTCTAACAATAAACTTTAACTCTCACTTACATAATACACCACAATCGTGATGTATACACACTCCAACTTAAAATAGAGTTCTAAATTATCCCAAAAATCCAGCAATGCTTCACTATACATTACCTACGTAATCCATCGTACTTCTTGTCAAGATACATTTTAATTAAAAATAGGACTCTATCACAATTAGAAGATTATCACCAATAGCTTTTTGAATCCAAGTCATTATCCAATTAATATCTTATATGTGCAATTAATAAATAAGATGCCAAAACTAAATAAAAAGATATATAATATATACCTTAACAGAGTTTTTTAAGGCGTGACCTAAATTTGACTTAAAATTCGATCAGGTCTAATTCATGTCATTTAAGTCTAAGCTTGATTAAGTTTCCGGAAGTCTAAAACCAGCGTAATAACTCAAGTCCCAACTCCCATATGTTACAAGTTGGTACTAGTCAATAGACAAAGTCCAACCATTCAGTTAAAATTTGTTTTAACTATTTAGTAGTGCTAGCTAATTTTTAAGGAGAATGTAAGGTTGTTTTTTATTTTTTACCAAGTTTATTGCTATTTTCTTTCTTTTGCCAATGAATTGGCTCTATATAAAAAGCAGTACCTAATGCAATAATCATACACAACAATTAACAATTAAGAGCAATAAAGTTCATCAGTTCCTTCCCTATTCTCTCTGTTTTGTCCTTTTCTCATATAAGCTTTTATCCTTCTCTTATGGCTTCATTAGTGGCATCAAAGCCACATTTTTTTCCATAGCAGTAGGCTTCATTTGCAGTAGCAAACATAAGTACTTTCTGTAGTAGTAAATGGCCTCAGAGAGATCTTTTGTGCAAGCAGCCATCCCACATTTTGATGGTCATTATGGCTATTAGAGCATTCTCATGGAGAATTTCCAACAGTCAAAAGAGTATTAATCAGTTGTAGAATAAGGAATTGAAGAGCCAATAGAAGGGACAATCGTCAGAAATTCTGAGAAGATAACATTTGAAGCTAAAAAGCTAAAGGACCTGAAGGCAAACAATTGTCTTTTCCAAGCTACTGATTGTCCAATCATGGAGACCATTCTTTACAAAGAAACACCTAAAGGTATTGAGGATTCTATGAAGAAAAAATATCAAGGTTCTGATATAGAGAAGTGAGCACAAGTGTAAGCTTTAAGTAGGGATTTCGAGGTACTAACAATGAACGACGGAGAAGATGTCACAAGCTATTATGCCATAATGATGGAGATAAATAACAAGATGTGTCGCCATGGTAAGAAGATGAAATTTTGTGTTCCCTAATGCTGAAGTTTGAATATGTTATATGTTTAATTGAAGAATTGAAAGACATAGATACTCTCTCCCTTTACAACTTGCAAAGCTCCTTTTTAGCCCATGAGCATAAGATGAATAGAGGTTTAGCAACAAAAGAGCAAGCATTAAAGGCTTCTACCAATAGTTATTCCACAAATTCTAAATGAAGGGGTAAAGGTCGAGATCGAGGTCGAGGTTAAGGATGGACAGATTGGAGAAGTAAAGACGTCACCAAAAATTCTAAGGATGATCAAGGCAAAGGCAGGGGATGAGATTCAAACAAATTGAAGGTAGAGTGTTTTAGATGTCATAAATTTGTCCACTATCAATATGAATGTTAGACTAAACTACCTAATGATAAGGAAGAAGGTTCAAATTTTATTGAAAAGAAAGAAACAAAGACATTGTTGATGGCTTTCCATGATGGAAAGGAGTAAGATTATTTGGTATATCAACACAGGCTGCAACAACCACATGTGTGGTAATAGGTCTTCTTTTTATTTTCTAGATGAAGATTTCACTTCTATTGTGAGTTTTGGTGATAGCTCTATCGTAAAAGTGATGGGAAAAGGTGACATTAAGAAAAAAAAAATCAAGAACGATTTTGTAGTAATGTGCTTTATGTTCCTAAATTGGAAACTAATCTTCTAAGTGTTGATCAATTATAGGAAAAAAAAGTCATACTATTACTATTGACAAGGATGCGTGTGAAATTTATGCTCCAGTTAGAGGTACAATTTCAGTTGCTCTGATGAATTCAAACAAATTGTTTTCTTTAAAGATTAAAAGCATTCAACCTTGTTTGGTGGCTAAAGTAAAAGACCCCTTATGGTTGTGACAATACCATTATGGCCATTTGAGTTTTGATGAATTAAAGACCCTTCATTAGAAGAACATAGTAACTGGACTTCCTTAAATTATTGCTACTTCTCAAGTTTGTGAAGAGCCTGTTGTAGGCGAACAACCTTGCCTCTCAATTTCCAAATAGGAAGTTATGGTGAGTGAAAATGTTTAAAGCTGATATATTCAGATATTTGTAATCCAATAAACTTATTTTTTAATGGAGGTAAACGTTATTTCATTACCTTCATTAATGATTTTTCTATGAAATGGGTTCATTTTTTATAGAAAAATTCAAAAGATTTCTCTACATTTAAAAGCTTTAAAGTGCATGCAGAAAATGAAGCAGGAATAAATATTAAAACCTTTTGAATAGATCGTAGTAGCAAGTATTGCTCCAAAGAATTTGAAGCTTTTTATGCAAAATATGGCACCTGAAAAGAACTTATACCGACAAATACACCACAGTAAAATGGAGTATCAGGGAGGAAGAATAAGACTATTTTGAACATTGTGAGAAGTTAATTGTTAAAAAGAAAAGTTCCAAAGACATTTTGGACAGAAGCAGTAAATTGGATCATTCATGTTTTGAACAGAAGTCTAACTTTTTCTGTTTAAAATATAACACCCGAAGAATTAGGAGTAGAAAAAAACCAGCTATTAATCACTTTAGAATTTTTGGATGCATCGCTTGTAACCATATCCCAGATCTACAAAGAAAAAAACTCAATGAAAAGGCTAAAAATGTGTCTTTCTTAGTGCAATTGAGGTATCTAAAGCATATAAATTATTTAATCCATTAACATAGAAGATTGCAACAAACAAGGATGTTAATTTTGATAAAGAAAGCACTTAGGACTAGACTAGGCAATAGCCTACCCAGTTTTTTTTTTTTTGATAATTCAGATGACTAGTAGTAAAATTCAACGACTTGTGTGCTCGAAAATTTAGCTACAATAGCTGTTGAAACCTCTTTAAGAAGCTTTAGAGCCAATAAAGGAGAATCTTGCTTTCTCCATCAAGTTAGAAAAAGACCTACTTGGATGGAAGATTATGAGGTGACCAGAATTGATGACCTAATCACTCATTTTGCTTTATTTTCATATTGTGATCTTACTAGTTTTGACAGTGTTATTAAAGAAGGGAAATGGAGAAAAGCGATGGATTATGAATTTGTTGCAATTGAAAGAAATGATACTTTGGAGCTAGTCAATCTTTCAAAGAGATACAAAACCATTAGAGTGAAATGGGTCTGTAAAACAAAGCTAAAAGAAAACGGTGAAGGGACAAGTATAAAGCATGCTTAGTCGTTAAGGGCTACAAGCAGGAACATGCTATTGACTATACATAAATGTTTTCAATAGTAGCAAGATATGACATAAAACTCTTGGCCTATTTTCCAACTTTATGTCAAATCAACATTGTTGCATAGGTACTTGAAAGAATATGTATTTATCGAGCAGGTCCCAGGTTATATCAAAATTGGAAATGAGCATAAAGTATACAAACTGAATAAGGCTCTTTTTGATCTTAAACAAGCCCATAGGCTTGGTATATTCACATTAAGGCTTATTTTCTTAAAGCTAGATTTTTGAAATGTTCGTATGAACATTATTTCTTTGTTAAGGTTGAAAATCATGGAAAAATGCTCATTGTTTATTTGTATGTTGATAACTTGATTTTTACTAGAAATTATGATGCTATGTTTGAATAATTCAAGAAGTCCATGATGAATGAGTTTGAAATGTCTAATTTTGGGATGATGCATTACTTTCTTTGTATTAAAGTGATGCAATCTCGTGATGGGGTTTTATTTCCCAAAAGAAATATGCTGGAGAAATTTTGGATAGTTTCAGAGGAAGGATTGTAATCATGTAAAAACTCCAATTGAGTCAGGTTTAAAATTACACAAAGACTTTAAAGGGAAGAAGGTTGACAACACCCTCTACAAACAAATGGTGGGTAATTTGTGTCTCTAATTGTAACAAGACAGGATATAATGTAAGCCTCATCAATAGATACATTGAGAATCCTATATAAATGCATTTTTTGGTAGCCAAAATAATCCTTTGTTGCATGCCAAGGAACACTAGATTTTTTAATATTGTACATGAAAAGGGAAAAGCTCAACTTGCTTGGATTTACTGACTAAGATTAAGTAGAAGATCAAGATGACATGCATGAGAAGTACTTTAGGATATGCTTTTATGTTTGGTACATGTACTATTTCATGGTCATCCAATAAGAAAACAATAGGGAGGGAATTGATGAATTTTGTTGCAGTTTCACCCATTAATAGGTGCACCAAATCTTTTGGATGTCATTTCTGCACATCCCTATCAAGCATTAGTGATTTATAGTATGAATGGATGCATCTAAAAGTGAGAAACAAAGCTACACTCCATAAGTCATCCCAATTTATTAGGAGATGTTTCCTCTTTCAAAAAGCCAAAAGGCAAAAACAGTCAATATATATATATATGATTTACTTAATATGTATTTAAAAATTAATGAATACTAATTCTATAGTTATAAACGACAAAAAGGTGTGCAAGTTTGTGGGTTTAGGATATGTGATGTGATGCCGAGCCTTAGCACCAAAATTTTAAAGAACGAGACGATTACAAGCCCAGGGGAAACATGGGCTCTATCTACCAAATTATATGGAAAATCAATTTCTAATTTAGAAAAAATGTAAAAATCTAGTGATCCATAAACGGACGACCTTAGCGTCGTTTCTCTATAAAACCCCTCCAAAACCCTAGACACATATTTCGTTAACACTCTCTGCCCATCCGTGATTTTATCCATCCATCGATACACAAAATGGCGACTCGCTTTCTATCCAAAGCTCTGCTTCTCAAACCCACTGCTGCAACCACCACCGTGACGTCCCCCCTTTGCCGTTCCGTCTTATCTACCCGCTCATTCTCTCTCCTCCGCACCGCTCTCCGGCCGCTCTCGTCAGCCGCGCACTTCTATCCGGCCTCCATCTCAGCTCGGTGCTTCTCCACCCGTACTACGACTTCTTCGCTCAACGACCCCAGCCCCAATTGGTCCAATCGCCCCCCAAAAGAAACCATCTTGCTCGACGGCTGCGATTTCGAGCACTGGCTTGTTGTTATGGAGAAGCCTGAAGGTGATCCTACGAGAGATGAGATTATCGATAGCTATATCAAAACCCTAGCGATGGTGGTTGGCAGGTATTAAGAACAATAGTCAGACCGTTCATTTCTTTTTACCAAAATTTTCTGTGAATCTTGTTGAAATTCCCGCTTGTTATTTGCATCTGTAGTGAGGAGGAAGCAAGAAAAAAGATATATTCAGTGTCAACCAGATGCTACTTCGCATTTGGAGCACTTGTGTCTGAGGAGCTCTCCTACAAGCTTAAAGGTACAAATGCTTCTAATGGGTTTTGTTTATTTCATACTATTATGTATTTGGTTTGATGGTTTTTGGCATGCTTTTTCTTTTTCAGAATTGCCTAAAGTTCGTTGGGTTCTTCCTGATTCATACTTGGACGTTAAGAACAAAGATTATGGAGGTGAGATTTTTAATTAAGTTAATGAAATGAAATATGAATGCTGTATGTGCTACGTGGACGTAATCTTTTTATTTCTTTTTTTTTTTTTGGACATATTGTGAAACACGTATCCATTATCATGATTTGTAAGTTTTATCTGTGAGGATGCTTTTCAACTTTAGTGAGTTGTAAGCAGTCACCGGTTTCATCTAGTGCAGTTGTTTACACTTTGATCTCTGCTAAGTTTCAACGAAGTTCTAGATTTGGATAAGGTTGAATAAGGTTAGATTGATGGATGTTGAAATTCTTAAAAAATTGTCTTGATTTACAATTGTGCACACAACCATGGGTATATTGGAGGCAATCCATTCTCAAAAAATTCGGTGGTACCTTATTAATGATGGGAGATATTGATGGTTGTTTCCAAACCTTGTAATTTTGCTTTGGATGTGCCCGTAATTGATTTGTTCTCATGGTTGAATCTTCAATGTAAGGTGAAAATTCATGTGAGGTACAATTCTGAGATGTAGTGATATGATTAAGAAGCTTCTCTTTAAATACCCGCTTTCATTTTCCTTCAATTTCTCATAGAGGTAGCCCTAATGTCTTCTCCATTTCCACAGTATTTCCTTGATTCATTTCTCATATTATTGAGATTCTTTCTCTACATTATTCAAGTTTTCTGTAATTTCTTTATCAGCTCTGTTATAGACAATTGTATGCTCTTCTCTCTGTTTTTCTCAGGGGAACCATTTATTGATGGAAAAGCTGTTCCATATGATCCGAAGTATCATGAGGAATGGATAAGAAACAATGCCAAGGCAAATGAAAGAAATAGGCGCAATGATAGACCACGTAACTTTGATAGGTCAAGAAATTTTGAAAGGAGAAGGGAAAACATGCAGAATCGGGATTTTCAAAACAGAGAGCCTCCTATGTCTAATCAGGGTATGCAACACTCCGCAGCCACAGTGGGTGGAATGCCACATAACACTATGGGAGGACCAGGTGGTCCTCCACCACCACCTCCTGGCAACTATCCTAGTGGAATGACCCATAACAACATACCTAATCAGGGTATGCAACACCCTCCTCCCAATATGGGTGGAATGCCACAAAACAACATGGGAGGACCAGGTGGACCACCTCCACCACCCCCCGGTAACTATCCACCTCCACCACCCCCCGGCAACTATCGACCTTCACCACCTCCTGGCAGCTATCCACCTCCACCACCCCCTGGCAACTATCCTGGTGGAATGACCCATAACAATATGGGTGGGCCGGCAGGGCCACAACAACCTCCTAACAGTTACATGGGTGGAATGCCAAACAACAACTTTGGAGGGATGCCGCCAAACAATGTGGGAGGGATGCCACCTCCCAACAATATGGGAGGAATGCCCCCAAATGCAGGATGGTCTAACAACACGGGTGGGAATTATCAGGGAATGCCATACCAAGGTCCACCATCATATCAAGGTAATTACAACCCCAGTAGGGATGGAAACGGTACCGGTGGCAACCAGTAAAATCATGTTTTAGTTGAGAATGTAGATATGGAAGGAAAAGAATGTAACGGTTACTAATTTGATATCTTTGTTTGGATGTTTACAAGCAATTTGTTTGTGGATGGACTTCTATCTAAAGAGTGAACCTGCTATGCTTGTATTGCATAATTTTGAGTAGCTGGTAGCTAGAATTATGATCCATTCGGTTCTTAATATTTCTTCCCTTGTTCTAATATTTCGTTACATTTACTTTATGAAGTTGGGAAAGGATGGTGAGAGTCAAAGTTCACCTATGTCAAAATTAGGTCCAAAGATATCATTTTGTGACTGAAAATGTCCTTAAAAATATAGGTTGTGTAGGAAACAATAATTTATTTTCAAGTAGTACGCTTTAGTCTCTACTACCAATTATTTTTGTGTTTTAATACTATTTATCTTAATATTAAAAAATGGTCCTTATTTGATATTTTCCTATAGGACTTATGTTGTGGACGTGCAGGCATATTCCTTGTGAAAGTGGTTTTAAGAAATAAAGTTACTTGATATTACCTGTTTACAAGAATTTTAAGTTTAATATGATTGTTAACGAAAAAATATTAAATAAAAATAGTAAATTCTGGCAACTGCTACAAAAAAGAAATTGAAAGTGTAACATCACACTTAAAAGTTAATATACCAATTTAAAGACTATATTAATTTAAAACGTTTGTTAATGTTAATAATTACAACTTATTGTTCTCAAACTATTAAGTAAAGTGCCTAATTGCCATGTGATTTATTGGTCTAAAGACAATTGCTTTCCCAGAAATTTCTAATTAAGGTCAAAGAATGGCAAAAGCAATTGCCTTCTATTACATATTTTTGTTTATAAATTTCACTTGTATCGTAAAATATCTTTAACAATTATTGTCCTTTTTGTAGCATACTAGCATTTTGCCAAGTAAGCGCGTCTTCATGGGTATGATTCTTACTACTCTGCTTTTGTTTCTGTACCTAGTATGGTAATGCAGAAAGGACGACAGCCCTAGAGATGTCAATAAGGCAAGGCTGACCGGGTCGACTTGGTCACAGGTGAACCACGGGTTGATTATGGTCAGTTTGATCAAACTATAGGTCGAGATTGGACCGAGCACCGATAGGCCCGTGACTCGATCGTTATTTAAAAAATTACTTTGTTTTTGACGTTTTTTTAAATATGGTCGAGCCACGAGTTGACCTATCCCAGCCCGTTGGGCCACGGGTCGGCTTGGGCCACTAGACAATCCTGCAACCAACTATTGCATTTTTTAAAATCTGTTAAATCGACGTTTAAAAGATTCAGTTGGTATTAAACTGTCATAGAATCAGTTAAAGATTAAATAAAATTAAAAAACTTAAAATATAATTAAAAAAAATTCTTATCTATAAAATTTTTGAAGTTTAATTTAAAAAGTTAAATGAAAATTAAATGATTTATTTTAGTTTATAAAAACTTGTTAATTTATAAAATTGATCAATTAATTAATTAATTAATTAATTTTTAACAATAAGAGATATTAAAATAAATCGAACCGAAAAGTCGGAATGTTTAAGTATTTTGTGATTGAACGACCGAATTTTTTAATCATTAGTTTCCATTGTTAAAATGAAAATTACTTAAAATAATTTCCTTTTCTATTAGATTAGATTATACTAATGCTGGACTTTCTCATGATAACATATATTAAATTACATGTATTTTAGCATATTTCCTTTTCATTTAATAAAATTATGAAGTCTTTGGTTGTTAACTACATGATACATACTATACATCTTTTTTTTAATGTTAATTTGAATTTTAAAATTTAAAATTTTGTAATTTTTTAGTTTGTATTATTGATTAGAAAAATTAACTGGTTCGATCGATTTATTCATAAAAACTTTGAACTGTCTAATTTTTTGGTTCAATTTTCAACTTTGTAGTTTGATTTACTTCAATAACTCTTGCAGTAAAAAATTGATTAGATATTAATTAATTAGTCAAATTTTATAAATTAATAAGTTCTTATAAATTAAAATAAATCAACTAATTTTTATTTAACAATATTTTTTAATTAAACTTCAAATTCTTCGATTTCTTTTAATTATGTTTTAAATTCTTTAATTTTAACTTCTTGTTTCAGAAGGCAAATCCATCAAACTTGATCAACCATTAACGAGTAATCCTAACGCGGGTGGATTTAGTAAGGGGGATGCGGAAATAGTACTTCAAGGCTTATTACGTGTCCAAGGATAGTTTAATAACCTTTTAAACCTTAAATCTCTTATCTTACCGGTTTAACTTTTAGCTCAAGTTTTAAAACATTTATTCGGATCAATTAGTAGACTACTTTTCTTTTGAAGAAGTTCCAACTGCACTACAAGTATTGAGAAAAAAGATTCAGTAACTTAGTTCCCTTAGTAATC
>JAOQMQ010000196.1:36495302-36513541 GCA_027563845.1 Erythroxylum subrotundum
AGGGCCCATGTGGTGCTCCTGTTTCCTAGTCCTCCTAGAGTAGGTTAATATGGGCTTATGACCCGAATGACTATCAAACACTTGGAATAGTCTGTTCCATTTTAACTAGTTTTTGAACAAGACAATTAAAATAAAAAGAATTAGGACTAGTACATAAAATTGTTGATTTGAAAATATAGTGATTTGTTTCCCATTTCCTAATGTTTCTTTTGGTTTGTCATAAAACAGTTTGGGCAACACAATATTGTTAACCTTTTCCTTTCCTGAACCCCATCCAACCTAAGTGAGGATCTAAACTAAAACCTTGGTCCTGGGAGGGAATGCCAACCACTAGGCTACTCACTCAATCTCTCCTATTTACTGAAATACTAATCCTATATCATAATCAAGAATTATATCAGTAGAGTATTATGTTAGAAGCCAGCAATATGGAAACTCTTAGAATAAGTACTCACAAGATTTCAGCAAATGTCATTAGTACAAAAAAAATTTCAGCAAATGTCCTGAATACCTTTGGTAAAGTTACCAACTTTCAGTTTTAGTTAATCAATAGGGGATCCAGCATGATGGACAGCTGTTTTTCTAAATTTCTTATCCATTCTAATACTCTCCAAGTATCATGTTAAGTCTGTGGATGTAGATAAAATCATGTTTAAAATATTTCTTGAGCAGTACAATAAAGATCTTAAACACACAGAAAAAAAGGGTTCACCTGTGAGCCAGGGGATGTTCTGACATCTTCTTTCTGACCTGAAAGTTGTCGAATATAACAAATCAAAAAGCATCTTAAATAGGAAAATGAAGACATGTAACCAGAAATGATAATCATTACTTCAACATGTGACATGAAGTACATGAGGAGTTGTTAACATAAGTCCTAAAAGTTCAAAGGTTTTCACTTTTCAAGTTTTATCAAAAGATCTAACTCATATCAGAAATTCTTGGACGTATAATCAACCTTTTCAGGTAAAATAAAGGATATTGCAATAGTAGAGAAGACAATGATTTAAAATATAATTGACAAGTTGCACTATGAGTAATTGAAATTGAAATTTGTTCTCTGAATTTTTCTCAAAAGGTACTTTAAAAATTACAATAGGCATTCATCTTAAATCAAAGGTTAAAAAGAAAGTACCTGGCTCACTTTGATAGGAAGATTTCACTTTGATGTGAAAATAAAGCAATAAGTTTATTGTCTCCATTAAAATTGGCCATGATTTTTTTACTTTATCATATTTTATTTTAATTGTTTATACATATTCAAGGAGTTCATAAATGAAAAGTCGAGGGAATGAACAAATTAAAGTCCCATTAAACTCTATCCTGAAAGCTGCAAGAAGCAGTAATGACAATAGATGTCTACATCTAGGAAATTTCTGTTTTTGGAAAGAAAAATTGGTACATCAGGTAACACAAATGTCCTTTCACAGTAGTGAAGAAAACCAGCACTAATTAATTCTTACATGACTTCACCTGGGGGTCTCTTAAGGCCTCTATTGTTCTCTGCTTAATTAGTACACGAGTCTCTACAGCAAGTTGAAAACAATTTCAATTGAAAATCAAGCAGAGAGGTATTTAAAAGGAAAACTGGAAGTGGATAGAGAGCTCAGTGAATTAGTTGTCTGCTTTGATCAGACTTACCTGCAGGATGTTGTTTGCCTTTGTTCCAAGGAATCTTCCCCTTATTGCCATGCTTTCTCTTTCTTCTTTTTCTATCATTATCAACACTCAGAATATCAGAACAGTCATAACCATCCAGCTGAACCTCACCGCTGTAATCCTGCTTCTCAATGGGATGTATACCAAGTTTTGACTGGAAATGCTTGCCAGGACCTGATGTCTCTACTTCATCAACACTGATTAGTGATGCTTTAATGTGTACATTTCTTGGGTTGGAACTAAGAACAGCATATGAGGGGCATTTATTCTCCATTGGTCTATGATAACTCCATAGTACTATGTTTGGTTGAAATTTTGTGTACTTCACCATTTTCTCTAGTGATCCCCAAGAGATACTGTTGTGTATATTGCTGCAAGGAATTTGTAGAACATGCAATTTCCTTCAGAGGGTGAAAAGATAGCAGATAGTTAGTGTATGATGGAACTATGCAGACTGCTGAAGCATGTTCCTATCAGAAACACCAAATATTTCTGTAAAATGCAGAGATGTAAAAGAAATTCAACGTCTTATGTTAAAGAACTCAACAAATGTGAAAATTATTCAAATGGCATTATAGAAGAGCTGATCTTTGGAAAGGATTAAACAGAAACCCATCCCCTCTATGCAGTTGATAATAATCAAATATCGGTCAGCAACAGATTCCTTATCCCAAAGCATGTTGGAGAACCTCATTACTCATGTAAATCACGAACTGGAATGGATAATATGTTTCATGGACACTGTTAAAATGTAAATGTGAACCCATTCCCCAAGACCAACCTCATAATGTAAACAAGTATGGGTCTCTGGCGTCTGGTGATGTTATAAGCAAAGGAGTTTCAAGTTCTTCTGCAGCAAATGGGCAGCCATCAAGACCTCAAGAATCGATTCAATAGTACTCGGAGCTATTCAAGTACTAGGACCCAGAATACAGAACGAAACCAAAGAACATTACACACCGAATTGACACACCCTTCTCAATCTATCAAGAAAACATAGTGATGATATCATTGAAATAATAAGGCAATGTTCTTTCGTCTCTTGTACAACATTGTGTGGCTGCTAAGAAAGCCATGCAGTTTCATCAGAGCTACAATTCCTAATATAAATAAAAAATCCAATTGATGAGGGAAACTCCATAATGAAACTATGCTCATAATACCCACCACTAGGAAGCTGGAATTAAACCGTTACTTATAAAAATAGTTGAAAATAGTTTTGGGTCAGGTGTTGTTATATACCAACTTACTACCAGTATAAAAACTTGAGTAACCATTTCATAAGGGAGACTAACATGAATTGAACATCTCTCTGGTTTCTATTTTCTCTTCTGTGTGCTCTCTCTCTCTCCTCTCCTTCTTTTGAATTTTCCTTTTCTCTTATTTTTTCTTCTTTTTTAATAAAAATTCACGCCACATAAACATTTGAAGTAAAATGCCATATTTAAACCCATACACGTACCCAAGGTTCATCGGACCAGTAGAGAAATTGAGGTTTTATCCATTGCTTTTTCGGTTGTTTCTTGAGGAGTAAAAGAAAACAAAGAACCGCAGAAGAGCAACTACTAGTTGAGGCATTTCAAGTTCATTTCTTACTTGCTATCCATAACCCAAAATTTTTGAAACCAGAACAGAAAAGGCAACCCAATTGCGTAAACAAGCCAAGAATGCAGGAAAGGTAGGAAAGTTAGGGACTTACAAAGGAAAAACCGGCATTTCAGATTACTAAAGTGTAGGCTACTCTACTCAGAAAGCAGGTGGCACTGAGAATTGTGTCTTGGGTTTACTAATTATCTCCTTCTGTTTAGTGTTTGCAGGAAGCAAGATTAGTCCTTTACCTCACTAGCAAATAAGAGAAGAGGAGGGGGTGACGAATTTGAACCTAACATTGAGGATTAGCTTTTCGCAGTGGTTCAGCCTCTCGTCTCCTATGTTTTAGCTGCCTCGGCTTTCGTTTCCTTTTGACTACCCCTCACTATTGCCTCTTCACCGAGCTTCCCTTATTGGCATCTCTAGTTTTAGTGTTTTACTGTGTAATTTTGGATGTAGAAAAATTAAGACTTATTTCTTGATAGTAGCTACTCCTTTGAGTTATTACAAAACATGGTAAAGGCTCAAATTCACAGGACTCATTTCAAATATTAACTTTCACAAATTCTAATAGCTCGTAGACTGTTTTAAATTTTAATATCTGCCATTTTAGATGGGAGATTATAATCTGTGGCAAGGTCTCCACCTGGCCTGTGACTCCTTTATGTTGTTGTGAAGTACATTAAGTACTCCATAGAAAATAACTTGTAAATTGTAATGCTAAAGGTTAGGAGTTTTAAGTGTCATATTAAAATTTTTGGAGAAAGACAAGACCTTTAAGAAATTACTTATCCATCCATACTGAGTTTAACTTTATCCCATGTTATCATTTACCTCCTAATAGCCAAAAGACATTAACTTTATCCCAAGTTATCATTTACCTCCTAATAGCCAAAAGACAGTAACTTTATCCCAAGTTAGCATTTACCTCCCTAAGACATGACCTACATATCTTTTACTAACTGATCAAGTTTATGAGGGAAACTAACAACCTTAGAGATTTATTAAACTTGTTATGTAGATCACTTCTTCGCTATCTTCGGAGGATTTCATTAAAAAAAATTAAATATAGTAAGCCCCTCATAAACCCTTGTATAACTACATGCTTTATAATGTTCATGAAAAATACTAAAAGGTGAAACCTTTTCCGTAGTATAGGCAAAGCTATCCCAAACTTACCGGCTAGTATCGACGACGATCAGGCTTTTGGTTTCTGGTCAGCTATCTCTGTCTCTCGTCTTTTTGCTTGTTCATCTCACTTGGGTATCAGTTATTTGTGCAGTTGGGTGGAGTTCACTGAAGCTTTTTTGCCCGTTCTATTGATCATGGGCACCTTACTGATCACGGGAACTTTATAAAAGCTTGTGTCTTTTCATTAGTTGTTGAATTTGCAGTTTGTTATGTGGTTGATTTTATCAGCGCTTGTTGGTATCTGTGCTTGTTTTTGTTGGTCGGGTTGTTTGCTGACGTTCATACGCGCGTCTTCATGAAGAATAGGCCCCCCAAGTGCATGATATTGAAATTTATATATTTACTTATCACCACTTCTTGTCAATTCGATGTAGTGCTTTTGGATATCATCGGGGGAACTTTTCGTGATGAAGATACTGTTCTTTGAAAAACTAGTATATGTGAACGCTTGCGTGAAACTGATATGCATGTATAAATTAATTTTGATACATGTATTAATGTTTGCATTAGCACAAAGGCCACTCCGATGAAATTAAGCAGAACTTAGTGGTGACCGCCAGTCGCTAGTGCCTTCAATTTGCCATGGTTTAACCGTCTCTTCCTCAATTACTGCTTCCTTTCATATATTGGTTCACATTGCTGAGGAAATAAGTTCAGCGCTTTTTTTTTTTCTTTTGGCTTTTGAAAATGCTTAAAGTGCTGATCCTTTTGAGTTTTCAATGTCTTGTCAGACTATTCTCCGACTTGAGATACCATTTTCACCTTTCATGGTCTGTTTACCATATCTTGCAAGTCTTTAAAACTCGTCTTCATCTTTTGCTGCTTGAAGTTATTTTCTGGAGAAATGATCGGTAAGTTGTTCCTTGAGCAGGTGTTTGGAGCATTGATTTAAGGAAAAGTAAAATGGATTTAAAGTCGAAAGGTATAGCCTGGGTTGGGAATATTTGCCAGAAGTTTGAAACTATGTGCAGTGAAGTGGATAACATCCTAAACCAGGTATTTTCATTGTTTCTATTCTAGTTTTTCTTCAGTTTGTACCAATATGATGGTGTAAAAGTCATAGACCATCAATTAACAGCTGTACCTCCACTTACCTTTTTTATGCATCAGAAATTGCTGTGCCTCCACTTTGATCAAGCTACCTCAGTTATGAACTTTTCTTATGCATTTACTGCTTCTTGATTTGCAGGATACAGTGAAATATGTTGAAAATCAAGTAAATACTGTTGGTGAGAACATGAAAAGAATCTATGCTGAAGTAGTTCAAGATATAAATCCTCTTTTACAGAATTCTTCAAAGAATGCAACTCATGTAGAGCCTTCTGACACAAATCCTGCCACTTGTACTTCTGTTCAAACAACAATTAAAATTCAGGGAGATGATGAGCACAGTAATAATCAAGAGAAATTCCCTGCAGCTGAAGAGCAACCACCTATTTTTAAAGATGCTGAAGTTGTTGAAGATATTAGGCCTCTCTTACAGAATGCTATAGAAAGCACAACTCTTGTAGTGCCTTCCAATGCAAATCCTGCCCCTCATTCTTCTACTCAATCAGTAAGTAGAATTCAGAGAGATGATGAAAATATTATTCCTGAAGAGAAATCCCCCATTGTTGCAGAGCGATCACCTGTTTTTGAGGATGGTGAAGTTGTTCAAGCTATAAATCCTCTTTTACAGAATGCTACAAAAGTTGCAATTCAAGTAGTGCCTTCCAAGACAGATTGTGCCACTAATACTTCTTCGGAGTCAACAATTAGAATTCAGAGAGATGATGACCATGTTATTGATCAAGAGAAATTCCTTAATGCTGAAGAGCCATCACAGGTTTTTGAAGAGAGATCATCCATAGAGCTCATGTATTCTGTGCCTCCAAAGGACAGGAAGATTCATGCATCTAGTGAGCTTCACTCTTCAGATCAATTGGGTGCTCAAACTTTTGAGGAAGCGCTTGAAGGTACAAAGTCTGATGTAGCATTAGGAGACACAAAAGATGTTTTAAAAGATGAGAACTCTGATGTGAACTTTGAAGAAAATGAAGCGGAGGAGACCTCTACAAGACAGAGGCTTGAATTGTTTTCATCTGACATGAAAGAATCTTTGGAAGAGTCATTATTGAATGAATTTATCGATGATGATTGCAATGTTCCATGTGGACTTCTTGCTGAGGTTTCACATGTGACTTCACTTCATGGAGAGAACTTTCAGTATCCTCAAAGGGAAAAAGTAGCTTGTGGTGGATTTTCAGTTGGTTCTGACCGTCTTTATAAAGATAGAAGTGCTATTTCTTTGTCAAGTGATTTCCCATGGCCAACATGTGAGGAGAAAATAGTGCAGGACCTTGCATGCTCCAACAGTTCCTTAAAATCAGGTCACTGTAGTGAGTTGGAGAATTCATTCTACAGTACCCCTACCATCATAAGTTCTTGTAATGATCCTTCTAGCGGGGCCAGTCACGGTTCTTGTAGTTCTGGTTTTCTCTTATCTTCCACATCTGGAACATATGTATGCTGTAATAATGAGATGGAAGATATGGGAACTACCTCCTCCAACAGCATTATTTCCTTGGAATCTGTGAGTAAGTATTTCGCTATTTCTTATTTATATGCAATATTTAGTTACTTCTACAACTGTTTGTCCTTTCAGTTAATTTTTGATAGAGTAACAATGTCTGTGGAAATGTTGGAATATGCCTTTGGGGTGATAATTTCGAGCTATTATTTGATGCTTGGCATTTCTTTGGAAAGGGTTGAGGGGTTACTTGCCTTTGGCTGACAATTTTCTAAATATGGGATTCTATTCTACTGATTCTTTCTTTCCAGTTATTTTGCGTGTATTCGAGAGGATTTCTTGCAGTCTTTATTGTCTGCTTTATCCAGTAATATTTATTTAGAAAGTCGTATGTCATCTTAGGCATATGAAGTGATTTCCAAATATTCTTGGAAAATGGTCATATGGTCTAATGTTAAGTTGCTGTTCTGTCTTTTGATAAAAACTGAGTTTTCCTGGGTGATGTAATTATAAAAAACAAAATTGAATAGCATACATATCTATCTATTTTGTTAGTGCATGTATGTTGGATATTATTGTCAAGCAGTGGAGAAGCATCAGTTTAGGCATCATGCGAAGAAGTATTTGGCTTTATCTGGCAAGAATTCATTGTAGGTAGTTGTCACTCAGGGCAAGGCCTTTGTGTGACCTATCTTGAACTCTATGCAATTTGACATGAGAAAATGATTATTCACGAATCTACTATTTCCTTTCAATAATGCAGTACAATGTAATATGAAAGAGGATATCTCAATACTTTTAGGTTTGCAAGGCATGTTGGGTCTGGATATTGTTTCTTCCAAAAAAAAGAGAACAGGAATGGTCAATCTATTGTTACTTCAAGCTAACTGTAAATGCGTCTGACAATATGTTGTAGCCCCCCTGTCCAGTACAATCTTCATCCATTTGTTGGACCTTGGTTTCCTGCAAATGATAAGTGTTCTAGTCGCGATGGTTTGTGATTCCTAGATCACACCCTTCTGCCAAAATACGCCATTAGGAACGGACATCTTCATCCTGTAAGATGTCAAGAAGTCTAAGTTGTTCCGTTATGACCTTGCTATTTATTTACTTGTTTGCTGCTATGTGCTTTCCTCTTCGTTGGATATTAAATATACTTTTATCTAATAACACCATTATTTGATTGTTTTCTTATTCAACTTTTGCTGTTAATGTTATTTCTATATGTTGTCATAAAATCATGTACAGGAAGTTCCATTAGCTGTGGTTATATCAGTGATGATATGGAAGAAATGGATACAGTTGATTTGACTGATAAGGTGAAACCGGAGGAGAGTTGTGTCACTGTGGACATTAGAAAACATCACGGAGTCTTTTCTAGACCTCGGACTTTCAGATTATACAAGGTTCACTCTTGCTCCGCCCTTTTCATGGTTATATATGTGTTTGGCCCCATTGATCGAGCATTTATGGATTTGCTACATCTTCATCTTTCAGACATCTCATTGTTTTTCTAAGTCAGGATGCTTGAATAGAATTCTCGGGAGTATATTCCGTGCAATATTTATTTGAAAATCAAAGGAAAACAATGCACAGTTAAAATTTGTGTTGATGCCTTCAACTTTTGGAATTCGTAAAACTAAACTACAACAGCACCACCATATAGAAAACTAACAACCCTACTTTGTTTTTTGCTTTGAAGAAAATGATCAAGGATGCTTTTACGCGCAAGAAAAGATTAATCAAGGAGTATGAGCAGCTAGCTATTTTGTATGGAGACCCTGATTCAGTTTGTGGCCAGGATACAATGCAGAGACACTTGTGTCCAAGTGGCCCTTTAACATCGGAACTGAATTTACAGAATCGTGAGAAGCATGACTCTGACTGGGAACTCTTGTAGACGATTCAAGAGGCTGAAGGAAACAACTGGCGATGAGGATGAGGCTGGTTAAACGGTTAGACTTGGACAAACTGTTGCTCCTGGTAAATAAAGCTGAAGATGGTCACCCTCTTATGAATAATAACCAACCCTTTTCCCTGCTGTGAATAGAATAATGAGTTGGATGTTAGTGTTACAGAAATTTTATTTAGAGGATTGCCTGCAATTTATTTGGGAAACTTGGAAGTGATTTCTAGTAATTTAACAACTTAAAGAGTTTCGATACTCCAATGCCTTTTATTGTCGTATTTTTATATGGTCTACCGAAAATAGTCTCTTTATTATGTAGGAGTAAGGTTGTGTAGTATTATTAAATCTCTCCAGATCTTGCTTTATTGCGAAATTTTAAACTGAATGTGAGGACGACGGCAACCAAGGCCTTTCTAGTTAAACACCATCCCTTTGTGGAATCATACAGTGTTGTGGAATCTACAAAGCAGGAATCAAAAGATCCTAAATTATTCCTTAACAACGTGCAATATATGGATAATTTCAAACACAAATTATTCTCCAGCCTGACTTAATAAAAGGACAAACAATATAAAAAATCTTTCAAAAGAATAAGACAGGTTTTTCAAAAACCTCTGACCTTAAGCCTTAAACCTTAGCCACTTCGCAAACAAACTGAAAAAACAGAACCGCTTACTGAGACGGACCATTCGACTGACAGTCCAAAGAGAATTTTGAGAATATGATAATGAGCGAAGTCTACGGTTTCCATGCTCGTTGCCTTCGCTTTCTCGCCGCGAATCCCCTCCCATTTCCCTACCGCCACTGCCACCGTCGCCCATTCTCCGCCAACACCATCACCAACAGCCCGCCGTGTTCGGTTTCCATAGCCAACAAGAAAGAGAAGGTTATCGTGATTTCTGGTCCCACTGGTTCTGGAAAGACCCGTCTTGCGTTAGAGCTCGCCAAGCGTCTCAACGGAGAAATTATTAGTGCGGACTCTGTCCAGGTCACTAACCTATCCCTTTTTCTTATTTTTCATCCGACTTTCATGTATTATGTTGGAGACAGTACGGATGCTTGTGGGTTTCTGTTTATATTCTGCTTTCAAACTGTTTTTTTGTTCCCCTTCTGGTAATGAATGATTTGACCAGGGAAACTTATTCGGAAAGGTGAAGCGATTTTGTCGTTATAAATACATTTAAAACTGGGAAGTAAAGAAAAGAAAAGCACATTGCAGTTCTCACCGTTGCTGTTTTTATCTGAGGAGAAAATTTAGCACCTTTACTGGTTAGCTCGGGGGATTTAGTTTTTGAAGAATTGCCTCGTGGTGTTACTAAAGTGTTCCAGTGCTAAATCTGATATAAACGTTACGATGGATTGAAATCGTTGAATCTTTCATTCTCACTAATTACTATTTGATGAATGGAGAAAGGGGTTAAGAACCATTGACTAAGTAAATTGAGTTTACTCGCCTTTTAGTGCAGGTGTATCGTGGTCTTGATGTTGGATCTGCAAAGCCTTCCTTAAGTGACAGAAAGGTATTTATTTTAGCGTTTTTGGCTTTTAGTACTTTGCTTTTACTCACATATCCCACTCTTTGATCAATAAATTAAGAGAAAGCATTCCAAGTAGTTAATAAGTTGCCTGTTAAATAGGTTATAGGTATGCACATAACTTGGATTTTTTTTTCTTTTTGAACAAAGACATTGTAGAAGTTGTTGAGAGAAGATCAGTTAGGGTCAATGCAATGATTGATGCTCTGTTTCTGATCAACCTTCTTTTAGGCATGTTAATTGTATGGAGTCTGTTGCAATTCCCACAAGCATACATTACAAGTTGTGCTCAGTGAGAGAGAGAGAGAGAGAGAGAGAGAGAAGTGAGAGAGAGGGAGTGAGTTGCTATCACAACTTAAAGTAGTGCCTAGGATTTTGCGTGGCCACGAAAATATTAAAGAAGAAAATGTGAACAAATGAAGATCGCACCTGTTATTATCTCATTTTATGCAGGTTTCTTTTATGTCTATGGCAGAACCAATGGTTCAATTGGGTTAGCCAATAGTGCATAGTCTTCTCTTTCTCCACAGAGGTCCACCCTCACAATTGAACCTTGGTAGATTAGGGGGAAATAAGCCTCGTAAATAACTATGGCCAACTTCTGGGACTTATTTTGGTGAACTCTTCTATGTTCTTTTTGTCTACAAATCATCATCAAACTAAAAGGGAAATGCTTAATTGTAAAGAATGAAGCTAGATATACAGAAACTTTTACTAAAGTCTTGTTTCTAATTGAGTATGTGGAGATTATATAGTGCTATATTGACTACAAACTTTATATCGTATTACTGCTACTCTATGTGTACGTGTCTGAATTCAGACAGAATTTAGCATAATTTTCATAGGGAAAAAGAAGTGTTATCCCTTTCATATCATACATAATCATTTATAAAGTTGTCTGAGCAACCTAACCATTATTCACTCTGGTGTGGCATTTATTTCCTATTAAATTTGTAAATTATGTTATTTTTCTACAAATGTTGTCAATTATTTGAATCAACGGGTGTAGTTACGTTAACTTCATTTGCAGGAAGTGCAACACCATCTGATTGACATTTTACAGCCATCTGAAGGTATATTCTCTGAGGAAACATTTATCTTACAAGAGTGTTATATGACATCTAGTTTATGCTTATTTTCTTTTGCTACGTTTCTTTTTTTCTTACCATTAAGATGTTTATCATGCACTGTCTTTTCAGATTACAGCGTTGGACAATTTTTTGAAGATGCAAGGCAAGTCACACAAAATATTCTCAGGAATAACCGTGTGCCTATTGTGGCTGGTGGGACTGGATTATACTTACGATGGTAAGTTATCTTTACAGTTGACTCCGTGATGAGCCAGATATAGAACTAGTGTTTCCCTGTTTTCTACGACGTATCTCAAATTTTTCGATTTGTGAAATCCCTCAGATGCGGCCAGGACAACATTTTGGCCTGATTAGCTAATTATTGAGTGCATTATTATCAAAAAAAAAGTGAAAAGAAAGAGTCAAGAATACATATCCCAATAATATGATTAATTGTGTTATGAGTTTTTAATGTGTAATATCAACATTTTTTTCATAAAAGTTTGGTTCATTATGAACATAGGTATATCCTTTTAATTACATACACTCATTTAATTCTACACATGTGTATATATATAAAGGATAAGCATATGATTCATTTAAGCCATATTTCTCCGATCTCTCCCCTTTTATTAACATGGAATCAAAGCCACTCCTACTTTCTGTTGGTTTCCTTATAAATTTCTGCCTTGTGGGCCATTCAAAAACGTCTAATCTTGCAAATTTCACGTGCCAGATGTTCATTCTTGGGCATGAGGGGTGTAAAGTGTGTGAATATCCCATGTTGACTAGGAACAAGTGCCTAATAAGCCTCATAAGACTTGAGCAATCTTTCTCCTCTTAAGGTTCCTTTTGGGGTAAATTTAATCCTAGCTTTATCATGGTATCAATCCCACTCCTAGTTTAATATCTGCCCTCCCAGATATGTCTAGCCATGTGAGTTAGTGCAAATGTCTAGTCCAACAAACTTTTCACACCAAATATTCATTCTTAAGTGTGGGGGTATGTATTAATACTCCATATATACTAGGAATAAGAGCCTAATAGTCTTATAAGACTTAGTTTTATTATGGTCTCTTCTCAAGTGGGAAGATTTTTTTAAAATTTTTGATTAAGAGAATTTGTTCCTAAATAAGAAGACCTTTTTAGTTATTGATTTGATTGTTTTCTTTCCAAGTGAGAAGTGTGTTGTTGATTCAGTGAATATTTTTCCTAGTGAGAAATGTCTCATGTTGGTTTATTTTTTGTTTGTAACAAGCTTGAGCATTAATGTTCTAACTTAAGGAGGTGTATTAGAATATTTATAAGATCGATTATAATCACCCTTGATTTACCATAATCTAAACAGATTGATCTCTAATATTATTATGTAAATCAAGAGATTTTATTACTTAATGTACACATCATTCTTCCTTATATTTAATGCTTCATTATGAGGGTGAGTCTTGGGACAACTGGTAAAGTTGCTCCTTTTTGACCAGGTCACTGGTTCAAGCCACGAAAACAGCCTCTTTGTAAAATTACAAAGAGAAGGTTGCGTATATCTTGACCCTCTCCAGCCCCTGCAAAGCGGGGAGCCTTGTGCACTGGGTACGTTGACTTTGACTTTGACTTTATATGATGCTTCATTACTATGTGACATACACAATAGCAATAAGAAACATTTAGCCTTTTGGTTTTTGTGTTTGTAGATGTATACTTTTATGTCGAATCATGCAAACCTTGTGTCAATTTTTCTCTCCTCAAATTTCTTTATATTTATATTCTAATATCGTATGAATTTTATTATGTATATGAATGATGTCACTTAAGTCAATGATGTGTTTCTAATTTGAGTTAGATGCATTCGAATGAGTTTAACATCCCTAGTTTATTTGCTCAGATATGTATTTTTGAGATTAAGTTCACAGCGATCTTATCTCTTCTACTGTGTTAACATGGTCAAAACTCAGGATAAGCAGTTGTTTAATATTCTACCAAGGAGTCAAGGGCATGAGCTGTTGTTTAGTATCCTTGCCTCCTTGCTCTGCCACCTGCCTATAAGCCCATATGTCTATAGATCCTTGGGAGACCGATTCTTTTTAGCTTGAATGAGACCTTAGCTTGTCTCATGAGGGCAACTTCATAACCCACTATTTCAGATTCCACATATAATCAATTTACACTTCTTTCAAAGTCCTTCAGCTGTGATACTATTGGAGGTTGTGGCTCTAGTGGTTGGGCCTACAGTGATGTTACTCGTACTGTGGTAAAGGGAGTGACTGTCTCCTTCCATAATCAATTAGGTATATCGAGACATTTATTATGCAATTCATGATCGTCCTGCTTGGGTTGCCAACATTTTGATTTGTGAAAAGTCAGTGAAAGGAGAACTTGTGACTGATTTTGTTAGTTTATCAACTAGCTAATTTGCTTACCAAGTCTTTTAAAGGCACTCAAGAGAATATATCTGTGACAAACTTGGTACATATGACGTCTATGCAGCAATTAGAGGGGGAGTGTTATGAATGTAGGGATATTCTTGTAATTATATGCTTGTAACCCAATTAAGTCTACTAAGATATATATATATATATATATACACACACACATACACACACACACACACGGGCTAGGCATATGATTAGTGTAAAAGAGGAGGAAACAGAATGACTTATCGTTGATTAGCATTTAGCCATTAACTTTTAATAGGAGGCAGTAAAGATAATCTTATTATTTACTTTCTATATAGGATCCCTAACATAGTTGTTCTAAATCTCCAAAATTGCCCCTCAAGTTGGAGCACAATTACCTAAACTTGTTACAAATTGTCTTTAGCCTAAATCCATAATTCTCTCAAAGTATGTAGCATTGGAACATTCAGCATAAGACCTTTAGAAACTTCTAAAATACTATTCTTCACCTCTGGAAGAGTTTCATTTTGACACCACACTTGAAACATCATGCAACTTTTCACTCCCAGAAGAATTTTGGCGTGAACTTTCTTGATCCACCGCTTGTGAAGTCAATTATAGGGAAGAGAACAACTGCAGTTGAGTTCTCCAACATTCAAGAATGAATTTAAATCTCTAAATCGATAATGTCTCCCCATCAACTTAAAATAAAAATCTGCAGAAGTGAACTTAAATGAAATCTTAAATAGGATCGACAAAGAAGAAATCTTTGGGACCAAATGAAAAATATCAATAATAGCATGCTCCATGAACAGTATCACGTAGCTACTGCTTACAATCCATGTCATAAAGTGGTTCTTCCTTTTTTAAAGTTTTTTTGGGGCTCACATTGAAAATAGAATGACTTATGATATTGTTCACCACCACATCAACACTTGTCATGACACAAAGTAATCTTTCCTTTTGTTTTTTTAGGGTTTTTTTATGGCTCATATTATGTAAAAAAGAAATAGAATGACTTATTATTGATTAGTTTTTAGTCTTCTATTTACTTCCTATATAGGATCCATAACGCAATTATACGAAATCTCTAACAATTAGCTTAAGCTGTATTCTCCTATCTCTCCCTTTACATTAACAGAGTAGAAAGCCATGCTAATGCTATCATCTTGAGTAGCTTTTTCTTTTCATATGTTGTAATTCTATAGTTATACAGGTCTTCCTAAGTTTATAAGCAATCAGCTTCTCTAGATCTTTCCTTTTCGTAAGAAGATTTATCATCAGAATTTGCTTCAAAGTTATCTCATCTCTGTTCATATCAACTACCATCTCTTGAAACTTGTTTCCTTGTTGACATTATACACTTAAATCTAGTGATAAGAAATGGAATGATATCCAACATAGCATTTTTGGAACTCGGAGCACCCCTTGGCCATGTATATCGACTACTATTGGCTTTCGGGCTCATTTTTCTTTGCTCAGTATTGAAACAAGATTACGATGAGGCAGTTTGCTGTCAATATTCTGAAGTGAGGTGAAACTAATGTAGCAAATGCATATAAGTATGTTGCTCGGAATTTGCAGGTTCATATATGGGAAGCCAGATGTTCCAAAAGCATCACTGGAGATTGCTGCTGAAGTATACTCTGAGCTTTCAGAATTTCAGAAGAATCAAGATTGGGATGCAGCAGTGCAGTTAGTTGTAAAATCAGGCGATCCAAAGGCTGAACTATTGGCTGCCAATGATTGGTACCGTTTGCGGCGCAGCCTTGAGATAATCAAGGTTAACTGGTGATCTTTTAGCTATAATGATGTGATATTGAGAGTTATTTTCTCTTAACATCTGCTGAGACACTTGTGTACTGGAATACAACAACTGTTCTGTGTTAGGTTATTTTCCTTTTATAACTTGTTCTTTCTCATTCTCATTATTTGTGTATTGGTTATGGGATTTAGTTATTTGTCAAGAATGGAGAATTATATGACAGCAGCATGAGTTGCATGAGCTATAATCATTTCATATATCTGTTTCTTTTGACGTGACAGGCTAGTGGATCTCCACCTTCTGCTTTTCAAGTTCCATATGATTCTTTCAAAGAACCATTCAGCACAGATTCCAGATACAGGTCCTACAGTGTGAATACGTATCAAGATGCAAATGAATCAGTCAAATCAAAGGATTTGGACTATGAGTTCCTTTGCTTTTTCCTCTCAAGCCGTAGAATAGATCTCTATAGATCAATCGATTTTCGGTGTGAGGAAATGCTATCAGGTGGATTACAACTTGTCCTCTGTGGTATATAGTTATATATCTCCTGGTGATATCAAATTCTCTTATTTTGGTTGATTGGGAGAACTATTACCTTTATCATTCATTAGATGAATATTTGTCAAATTGTTTTTTTTTTTAGAACTCTATTTGTTCTAGAGATTTAGGGTATTTATGATTTAAATTTGTTGAAGATATATAAAATTTGTAATATAACGGACATGATTGGCTGTACATGTCCTGTAGCATTGTCTTTCAGGCTGGCAAGCTTGTTGTCAATAGTTTCTCTTGGTCATCTATGTTACTGTTTACTTTAACCGCCAGTCTTGCTTGCTGAACTTGTTATTTGAAAAGCTAATTTTAGTAAAGGTAAAAAGAGATTCTTATACTAAGCTGCAGTGTTTCCTTCATCTTTTTGGATTATTTAAGTATTAGAAACTATTTATTATCTCTGTGGATCCATCTTAATCATATCTCCGATAGCTTTTTCCTTTTCCTTTTCCTTTTACCGTGTTTTCCCCATATGCTAGTGGAAATATAGGTTAGAATATTGCAAAATGATAATTTTCTGGTCTTAATTTGATAAGTTTCTTGAATAAGGCATCAATCTTGAGTTACAATTTTGGTACATGTGGTTTCATTATTCAACTCTGAATTATACTTTTTTTTAACTTTGTTTTGTTTGTAGGAAGTGATGGGATTTTGTCCGAGGCAAAGTGCCTTCTTGACTCCGGTCTGCTTCCAAATTCCAATTCTGCAACCCGAGCAATTGGTTATAGACAAGTACGTAACTTACATATGCTCACAATGAATTCCATGATGATATGCTGTTTCTAGTTTTTCTGTCTGTCAGTCTCGTCTTTTGCATGGTAGCTTGGATCTACCTGCTTCAACTTATCAAGCTATCTGTATTACCTTTTGGATCTTTATGCAACTACCTAGAGAACTTTTAGATTAATATAACTTGTAAGATTGATTGGCAAAAATTCTATTTAAATTGATAATAATGTTGGCATTGCTCTCACAATTTCTATGATTTTATACGATTGTCATTTGTCTGGAATCCTTACATGTTCAGTTATGTTTATAACAGAAAAGTTTCTTTTATATGGTTTCAGACTATGGAGTATCTTTTAAATTGTAGGCAAGATGGTGGCATGAGTTCTGCTGGAGATTTTTATGCTTTCCTATCTGAATTCCAGAAGGCATCTAGGTATTTCTCCTTTGCAATTGATAGAGATGTCATACTCCCCAAAGATCTTAATTTGTACTGTAATAGAACTGCAAGTTTCCTTGTTTATTTTTTAACTGGAAATTGCTAATGAGGAAAATAGTGGAAGTTTTATTTGTCATTCAACAGATTAAAACACCAAAGAAGGGTAATGTAAATACTTTGGGTAGCATATGCTTTCTTACGTTACGTGGAAATGGGTGCCACTTTTAATAAACTTCCCATTGCACTTTGCATGATGATGTTATAACCATCATCATTTTTTAACTACTGGACATATAGAATTGAAATCCCCTGGCATATGAGGAGTTTGGTATTGGGAATTTTGAATGGCATCTCTTTTCGTTGTGTTGCAACTTTATTTTTAATCTTGATTGGGTGATGGCAGGTTCGGATCACAATTTTCTGATGGTATTAATATAGAGTTGGTTTTTATATATGGCTGTTTTATAACAGTTTCTCAAGCCGTTCTATATTTTGTTTGCAGAAACTTTGCAAAAAGGCAAATGACTTGGTTCCGCAATGAGCACATCTATCACTGGATTGATGCTTCTAAGCCACTGGTATATTTTGCTGTGATTCTGTATTTAAAACTGCTTACGAGTGGTTATGCTAGTCTTTACTAAATGCATGTCTCTTGGGATTTTCTTTTTGGGTTTTTCATAAGGGGGATGTCGATGGTTCTCTCTATAAGGCTCTTAGTGCCTGCTGTTTTATCATTGTGATCACATTTTTCTTTTGCTCTTGCATTCATTGTTGTAGCTTTGCAAGTGTTTGCACGCATTAGCAATTCTGTGTCAGAAAGTTGTTTTATCATTGTGATCACATTTTTCTTTTGCTCTTGCATTCATTGTTGTAGCTTTGCAAGTGTTTGCACGCATTA
>JAOQMQ010000196.1:36517083-36527481 GCA_027563845.1 Erythroxylum subrotundum
ATAAGAAATGAGATATTTATTTAGTTTTTATGTAAAAAATTATTGTATCATCATTTTTTATATATAAGATCGACTTTATAATAAAATTATAGTGCCCTAATGTAAATCCATTATCGGATCGAATGATTTGTGTACCTGTATTCATGATTGTTTGTCGTTATTGTAAAATGCTGATTTATTTCCTCTCGTCTTCTTCCTTAGAGAATTCTTCAATGGTTCAGAATAGTTTCATAAACATTATGATGCAATAAGTTATTTCAACTTATATAGCATCTCCAATGGACATGTCCTTTGGTAAGTGGAAGAGAGAGGAAAAGGGTCCGTGACCTATTGGAGACACAATAATTTAATACCCAATAACTATTATCTTTGGTGCTTTTCAAGGGGCTCAATCTATAAATTACATGGGACATAAAATAGTCTAACAGTTTCTTCTTCTTATGATTACTAACAACTTAAGAAACATAAATGAAAAAAAAAAACATAAATTTGAAGTAAAAAGCTTAGGTTTTTATCCTTAAATTGAAGGCAATCTTCAATCTTTCTTTCTTTCCTTTTAGCTCTTTTTTCAATTAAAAATATTTGATCAAATCATTTGTAACGAAATGAGAGAAAAACAAGTAAAAAAATGTTTTGACATTACTTATGATACAATACAAAAATAATTTGTCAAATAGCAGGTTTGTTGTTGTTAAATTATTATTGCTTTTCTAATACTATAAATATTCATCACCTTTGTATGTATTTACTCGAGACTCCAGTGCAACATATAAATATGAGCGAAGATTTTCATCATAGTTTATTTTAATATTTGCAAAACTAATAAAAAAATCCATCCAATTTCAGTAAAATTATAAATTATTGCATTAAATTTAGTTGTTTTTAATAGGTCAGCTCATAGGTCATGCTCAGGTTCAAGCAAACTCAAAGTCCAATTATTCTAAGCAAATCACCATCGTTTTACTTAGAAAAGTTGGACATTGGGTAAGCTTGAGTCTGAGTTGCCCAGACCATAATCTAATTTTAAAAAATATTCTATATTTTTAATTAAAAAATATTTTAAAATTTTGGCAGTCATCCCTAATTAATTTGCCGTATTTAGATCATTTTTACTTAATATAGTTTGATTATTTACATTTAAATTTCATGCATATTCATACAAAATATTTACAGTTTAACATCATTTTATTGACTATTTATATAATATGAAGAGCTAAATCTAATTTTCTTAACTTTTGATAAAGATGTGGATTTTTAAAAAATATTTTTCTAAAAAGAGAAAATGGTAATAGGAAGGGATAAAAGTAACCGAAAGAAGAAAAGCAGCACTCTTATTTTGTCCAATCCATTAAAGGAAAGAGTAGTAACCGTTAGAGCAATGCATCCAACTCACACCACATCATGCGATTCATGCCTAATTAGATCTTCAAGGAAGCATTTCGTTAAAACGTAAAATTTAAAAAAGTTTAATAATACGTAACCTGAATCTTATCTTGTTTACGATCACCGATACATAAAATTGAATAACAAGCACACCTACATTAAGTTTTTACCAATCTTTGATTTTTTTAATTTCTTTCCTTTTGATCAAATCAATTATAATGAAATATGGTAAAAACGTGTAATGATCGAGTACAGAGAAAAGAAAAGGAAAGTAATAGAAAGCGTTCGGATTCTATCCAGTAGTAACCGTTAGGGCATTTGAAAGATCCCTCCAACTCATCACATGCCCAAAGTCAGACATCCTTTTCATGTTACTGTTACTCATTGACTGTGCCCATCCATTGATTAATACTAATAACATTAACGTTGTTGTTATGTTTGAAACTGAAACATCACTACCTGCACTGGACACCTTCATAACTATTTCTTCTTTTATTACTTTTCTCTTTTTATTACAATAACAATAGGAAGAGCCTCGGATGAACAAACATGTGTGAGGTTCCGACCTCATCGGACCCCAAACCCATTTCGTTTTAAAGCATTGAAGCGTTGAGGCAATTGAGACACGGAATGATAAAATAAGGCAGAGAAGCTGAGAGAGCACTACTCTTACCTCACTCGTCTTAGATTACTTCGTATAAAGGACGAATCTTTTCCTTTTTTCTTTTTACGGTTCTCCCTTTTTTCTTTCCTTTGTTTGGTTTTCTGGTTTAAATGCCAACCTGAAAGAAGCAACAAGTGTGTGAAAGTTTCGTCCTGATCTTTTTGCTGGGAGTTGTCAGTGTTACTTGTCTTCTCTATCTTCTAATACACATGTTGTTTCCGAGTATGTATACGGTTTCGTTTCAGTGACTTAATTATGGGATTCAGTTTCTATCTCAATCCACTATTAGTGAATTGCTGGACATTGAGAGTTGAGACAAAAACGCATCCTTTTGCGATCTCTGTTTAGTTTTATGAGTTTCAGCATCGTGGGAAGTGAACAAAGCACATAGAGGAGGTATGAGGCTTCGGATCTTGCAATATGGTCTTTGTTTTGGAGAGAAATGTCTGCTGGGTTTCTGGGAAAATAAAGGAAATGGAAGTGCTGTCCTTTCTGCCCCTTCCTCTTCCTCTTCTTCTTCTTCTTTTTTTCCAGTTATTCGTTGATAAGCATGTCTGAGTTATAACTCAAAACTCAATTACTGGTTTGGTTAAATCGTGAATCTTTTACTTCTTAAGAGCACAGTAGGTTGATGAGAACATGGAGATGGAGAAAGGGACATGTTTTGTCTGTGAATTACCACTTCTTTTTCAAAAATCAACCAATTGATTTGACTCTTTTAAGATCATTGTCGGCAGCTTGAGTACCACTTTAAGAAATAGTAATAGGTGCCTATTTCTGTGAGTTCTATAACTTTCTTTCTTTTCAAAATTTCAATCTTAGCTAGAGTTTCATATATTTCGGATGCAACGGAGCTTTCATTTTCTAATTACTAGTTGAATGCATTAGCTTGAACTTGAATCTGTGCCATGCAAGTTTTTCTGTCTGCATTTTGTTTTACTTGTTACCCACTGTACTGTCCACACTCCTACGCAGGAACTGAAATTTCTGCATAAATGGCGACTCTACGTGATATAGGAGTATCAGCAGCTATCAATATACTAAGTGCATTTGGCTTCCTATTGCTTTTTGCCATCTTAAGAATTCAACCCGGCAATGACAGGGTGTACTTCCCAAAATGGTACATCAGGGGTTTAAGGACCAGCCCAGTGGGCGGTGGTGCATTTGTTGGCAAGTTTGTCAATTTAGACTTCAGGTCATATATAAAGTTCCTAAACTGGATGCCTGCAGCGCTGAAAATGCCAGAACCTGAGTTGATTGACCACGCAGGATTGGACTCTGCTGTTTACTTGAGGATTTACTGGTTGGGGTATGTTCTAGTAGATTATTTGAATCGTGATTGTTTTGCTAATAATGACTTCAGTTGTTCCAATAACTTGACAATAAGCTAACCGAACAGAGAAATGGAAACTTCTGTTCACATATTTGTTGCTTTGTGCTCTTTGGACTGAATCTACACCTCTTGTTTTTTTGTTGAAGCACAGGCTTAAAATCTTTGTTCCTATTTCATTTTTGGCCTTCGCAGTCCTGGTGCCAGTTAATTGGACTAATAACACCCTGGAGCGGTCCAATTTTACTTACAGTGATTTAGATAAGCTTTCCATATCAAATATCCCATTGGCTTCTAACAGGTACGCATAGCTTGCCAACTTTAAGCTCTTTTATGCCACATCCTCTTTTAGAAAACTAATTGTTGGTAAAGTTGAAAATGAGAATTAAGGGGCGATGGTTGCATTTATGTTTTTTTTTTTGGTTTTAATTTTCATTTTTCATTATATTTTGAAGATATTTTAAATTTAATTATGTTTATTTAATTTAATTATAAAAATTAAATTAAATTATTAAGTAAAAATTAAATTAATCATAATTAATTTTAATTTAATAAATATATAATATTAAATTAAATTATTCATAATTCTTATTTAAAATTAATATATTATAATTAAATAATATATATTTAATTGATAGTAAATCATATTATGAAAAAACAAAAAAATATTTTTTATGATTTTCATAATTTTTGAAAACTGGAAAAAACGAAATCAGTTGCTTGATTATTTTGCAACAGATTTTGGACACATTTGGTTATGGCTTATGCCTTCACATTCTGGACCTGCTATGTGTTAAAATCAGAGTATGAGATAGTGGCTGCAATGAGGTTACATTTCCTTGCTTCAGAACAGCGTCGACCCGATCAATTCACAGTAAGAGCAATTTTCAATCAGTAAGCTAATGTAGTTGTTCCAAGAATGAGATTCAATTTAATAGCAATGTCTACAACTATTTTAGTTACAAGTCGATTCCACTTAGGAGCGCCCTTGTCAAGGTAAGCAATAAGTAAGCTTTTGTAATGGCCCAAACATGGACCAACTCCCAAGAGCATAATCCTTGTGACTTGAAAGAGAGCTATTATAATCATGGGTTAAAGGTATTCCTCAGCTGCTTCTATATCTATGTTTTGATAAACAAAAGTCAGAATATACACATTTGAGCACCAGAATAGATTCTGTAATGCTCCTTTGAAATCTTTCGCAACAAGAATGAGATGAGCTATTGTGTTGCTTCTTTTTGAGTTGGAACTCTTTGAGATAAAGTTTTCAGCACTTCAGTTGCTGCTTCTGGCTTTTCAATCTGCATATTTTGTTTTGGTGTTTAGGTACTAGTTAGAAATGTGCCACCAGACCCTGATGAATCAGTGAGTGAACTTACGGAGCATTTTTTTCTTGTGAATCATCCAGATCACTACCTCAGTCATCAGGTACAGTCTTGTCTCATTCTATATGCAAATGAACGTGCACAAAACAAGGCTTGATACATGTCAACCTTGTGTGGTTCATAAGACTGATATATATATGAGTGAATTCCAATTTCATGGTGACCTATGTTAGAGTGATATTTCATATGTGAGTTCGTATGAAAAACATTATGGTCCTCAATCCTTGAATTAGTTCTTGCTCTCAATAATGTCTGTCAACTTTAACACACTCTTATTTTCAGTGTATTGGAGATTATATGAACACCTTTTATTTCTGCAAAATGAGGTGTGCCTGTCTGTCTAGTAGTGGATTCAATGTTGGTGTAGATATGGTGAGCTATGTCTCTCCACTTGTGAAATAGAACCTCTTTCCAGAGACTCAAACTTGCAGTTTCATCATGTTGCATTCTTTAAGAGCACAATTAAATGAAATTTAGTTGTACATGTCAAATGTTACATAAGAGAGACTGACATAACTATTAGCTACATAAAAGTATTTGCTGAGTTTTGTTGAAAAAAAGTAGATCACATGTTTCTATGCTACTACCTTTTATATGTTACAAGTGACCCTCAGACAAGCAAAAATTACAGTAATCCTGAACCTAAAATAGTCTGCTGCTGGCTTAATGATTTGTTTTTCCTCATTCATTTCCTTTCAGGTTGTTTACAATGCTAATGAACTTTCTCACTTGGTTGAGAAGAAGAAAAGGATGCAGAATTGGCTAGACTTCTATCAACTCAGATATTCAAGAAACCAATCCCAAAGGCCAACAACCAAGGTTGATTTTAGTAAACAATATCATCCATGACACATTTGTTAATTTTTGTTCTTAATAACCAGTCGTCTGCTTGTACGTATTTCCCCACCGCCTGATGATCTAACTTATGTCTTAGATTATATGTAAATAACCAGTGTCTCTTTACACCAGACTGGTTTTCTTGGCCTTTGGGGTAAGACGCTGGATGCAATTGATTATTACACGTCGAAGGTTGCAATAATTTCAGAAAAAGTAAGTGATGGTACAGTTACACTTTCTTCCTCACAATGTCACAAGTTCTTCTGTATATTCTCCATGTCTGAAGAAAATATCTATCAATTCTCCATCTTCATTCTTTAGTTTAGAAGATTATTTATCACATCTAGATTAAAAATGTTAAACTATGTGATCGAGTTGCATTTTGTTAAACTAAATACGTGCAGATGTCCCTAGAAAGAGAGAAGATTGTGAACAATGCCAGGTTTATTATGCCAGTAGCATTTGTTTCTTTCAAAACTCGATGGGGAGCTGCTGTTTGTGCACAAACTCAACAATCAAGAAATCCAACCATATGGCTGACTGAGTGGGCTCCCGAACCTCGTGATGTATACTGGAATAACCTAGCAATTCCATACGTATCACTGGCAGTCAGAAGGCTTATTGTTGGTGTTGCATTCTTCTTTCTTACCTTTTGTTTCATGATTCCTATCGCATTTGTACAGTCCCTGGCAAATATTGAGGGTATTGAGAAAACACTCCCTTTTCTCAAACCAGTAATAGAAATGTAAGATTTTTGTACGACTGTGTTGTCTACCTTATATTTATACTTATGTTACATGATTCATTTTAGTCCTTCTTCTACATTTGGCAGCCAGATCATTTAATTCCAATTGCTCAGTATGAGTTTGCTAATGTTCTTTTCTTACTTACATTTACTAACAACCTTATGGTACTTCTTGCAGGAAAATGATCAAGTCATTCATCCAAGGTTTTCTTCCTGGAATTGCCCTGAAAATTTTTCTTATATTTCTACCGTCGATATTAATGCTCATGTCCAAATTCGAAGGACTTGTAAGCTTTTCCAGCTTGGAGAGGAGATCCGCAACTAGATATTATATTTTCCAGTTTATAAATGTATTTCTGGGTAGCATAATCACCGGAACTGCATTTCAACAACTGAAAAGTTTTATCCACCAGTCTGCAAATGAGTACGTTCTCTTCGAGATAGTAGTACTTGTCCAACTTGTTAATGATTTGTCCATTACTCGAAATCTGAATGCTTCCATGCTATTGTATATGCTTGTGGGTATTTGCTTTTGTTCCTCGTGATCTTGGAGGTTTTTCTTCACTTCAGTCTTCCATGCCTTTGCTAGGTGCAATACTTTTTATGTAAAAGCTATACTATAGTGATGCACTGCTTTGTAGACTACATTTAAGGGAAAATGTACATATAAGAACTAAATTGTCTGTGGTAGGCATTATTTTGCTGTTGTTGTGATCTATACCTAAGATATAGCTCTTGGTTTGCATTGCATTACAAATTTGAGTTTGTCTGTTTTACCAATTCACTTTGCAGTATACCAAAGACGATTGGTGTTTCGATCCCCATGAAAGCAACATTCTTCATAACGTACATCATGGTTGATGGATGGGCCGGAGTTGCAGGGGAGATATTGAGGTTGAAACCCTTGATAATTTATCGGTTGAAGATTTGGTTCTTGGTGAAAACTGAAAAGGATAGGGAGGAGGCAATGGATCCAGGAACCATTGGTTTCAACACAAGCGAACCACAAATACAACTTTATTTCTTACTCGGTCTTGTCTATGCTGTGGTTTCTCCTATTTTACTTCCTTTTATCTTAGTCTTCTTCACCCTGGCTTATGTTGTATATCGACACCAGGTAAAAAGTCCATTCCTTTAATCCACATTCAAATGATGCATTCAAATTTCTCTAGTTTCAGAATATCTTCTTTTATGCATTGAAGAGTATTAGCCCTTTCGTAGGATGAATAACTGAGTTTGGAATTGAATGAAAATAGCCGCTCAAGTATGTATGCCTCCCGTAATCTTGTGCAGATCATAAACGTTTATAATCAGGAGTATGAAAGCGCTGCAGCATTCTGGCCTGATGTTCATGGGCGCATCATTGCTGCCTTAGTTGTCTCTCAGCTGCTATTAATGGGATTAATAAGCACAAAAGAAGCTGCTCAGTCAACACCATTGCTCTTAATCCTCCTAGTTTTGACAATATGGTTCCATTTATTCTGCAAGGGACGTTACGAGCCTGCGTTTGTGAAACATCCTCTACAGGTTGCTCAATCCTGTAATTTTTTGGATCAGAATATTCTTACCTGACTTTCATCCTCTAGATTTGCTGCAGGTACTCATTTTTCATTATCTTTTCAGGAAGCAATGATGAAAGATACATTAGAACGAGCAAAAGAACCGAACCTGAACATGAAAAGCTTTCTTCAAAATGCTTACATCCATCCAGTTTTCGAAGGCGGAGACGATAGCGACACTGATGAAGCTATAGAAGATGTGGAAAAAGAACCTGCACTAGTGCCCACCAAGCGACAGTCTCGAAGGAATACCCCATTCCACAGTAGACGCAGTGGTTCGTCAGCATCACTCCTACCTGAAGTCCTGGACCGTTCCCAGTTCTGAAACCGCTGTAAATGCAGCTCCTGAGGAGGAGATTAAGATGGTTAGGACTTAGGAATATGGGAATATGGTTTGTACATGACATGGGAATGGTCAGAAATTCGATAGAACTAGCGCCTATGGGTACTTGTAGCTTGGCTTGGGGGGGGGGCCCTAATTTTGACAAATTTTGATGAAACATTTATTTGAAAATGTTTCACCAAAATGTTATGAACCCTTAATTCCTTTTTCTTAAAAAATAATCTTAATACTGTTATCCCATATGTTGTTTCTCAAGTTACGCACTCCATCAAAGGAAACGGTAATGTGGTCTTAGGAGTTTATTAAGACAGCTATAAGTAGGATCTTAAAGCAAGGCAGCATGAAAATGCAAGCTAGCTTTGCACCTAAGAGAAGTGGTTCGTTCACACGATGGAGCTCAAATCGCATGATCAAGAACCATATATAGGAACAGAAGACGACAGTCCCTGAAGCTGCAATCAGTTTTCCTGATTTTAACTTTGAAATTAAGCTTGCTGTATCTGTGCTCTTTTACGTTTGACCCGTTAATTGGTTTCTTGCAGTTTTATAAACCTCAATTCTTGGAGACTGGAGAGCATACTAATTTCTGTATATGCTGTTGCGTCCTCTCTACTGTTTTCCTTGCTTTGGAGTTTGCCATTCCTTATCAGCCTATGTGTGCCCTGAAATTTAAACTTCTACATCCACAGGCATCAAATTTAAGCTCACCTCCAGTTTCTGAAAGGGAATAGTGCTCCAACACTTCTTCAATACGTCTAAGAAATGCCTCAACCTACTAGTGAATAAAAACCGCGTGTCTTTGTGAAGAAAACGATCATGTCCTCTGTTGGAATGAGAAATCCCACAAACACAATCTTCCCCTGTTTTTCCAGTTTCAACTTGGTTTTTAATTCTTCTCTTTCGCTCTCCTTCAAAGTTCACAACCAAAACGCTTCTTCAATCTCTCTTCTCTTTCTCTTTCGCCTCTCCATAAATTCTTGCATCTAATGAAGAAGGCTTAAAGTCTAAGCCATGACTACAAGTAGAAGATTGCTTTTCTTTTTCTTTCTACCAAGTTCTTATGGCATCAATCATTTTAAGGGTACCCAGAAGATTGCTTTTCTTTTTCTTTCTAGACGTGACCTCCCACTTGATTTTCTCTGGTCCACGTTTTTCAAGGTCTGTTCTTTTTGATTTTGATGAAATAAAATTACGATTGTTCATGAAATTGTGATAAAATGAAACAAGATAAAGAAAATGTGATGTGTTTGGCTAGCATGTAGGATGAGGATTATATTGAAGGATGTGTGCATGTTCTGATTCTGACAAGTATTGAGCCTTCCAGAATGGTAATGCTTCCAAGTTCTCTATCCACTTTCATTCTCAACCTGGTTTTGTTTTCAATGAAACAACTACAATGTCGGTGCCCTTTTATGGTCGCCGTGTTCAGGTACATACTCGATCAATGTATTTACTATTTACAAACAGTTTTGTTAAATAATTTCCTTTTTAACTTTGGTTCGTGTTTGAAAATTTTTGTTAGCTTACTTTCTCTTGAATTGGCATGTTTTCTTCAGTGTCTTGTTGACTTCAACTTAAAGAAACAAGGGTAAGAAGCTGCACAGGAATTACACTCTCTCTTTAGTGCAAGATTTTTGTGTCTCTGGTCCATCCTTTTACACTGTTATTCTTCTTTTTTTGTTAGAAGTGCCTAACTCACCCCCAAAAGTTAGTTTTGGAGGGGGAGGTTTGCACATTATTATAAATTCTTGAAGGCTCTCATAGTTGTCCGATGTGGAATTCTTGACACACCCCCATCAGTTCAGAGCAAGATTAGATATCTGATGGACATATTGGGCAAAGGAACATAACCGGGCACCGCCCCAAACCATCGAGACAACCATCGCCCCAAACCATCGAGACAACCTGGCTCTGATACCATGTTAGAAGTGCCTAACTCACCCCAAAAAACTAATTCTAGAGGGGGAGATTTGCACATTATTATAAATTCTTGAAGGCTCTCATAGTTGTCCGATGTGGGATTCCTGACATTTTCACCTACACTTTGGATGAAACTTTCAGGGTCAAGATTCCAGAATTTGTGGGAGTAACGAACACAATAATTTGCAGTTTGTTTGTGTTATAGGTTATATGGGGAGAATCAAGCATGCTA
>JAOQMQ010000196.1:36542747-36555521 GCA_027563845.1 Erythroxylum subrotundum
GATGATAAATTACTCATATTTTATTTATAATACATATTTTATAACTAATTGTTAATTAATTTTATTAATAAATAAAAGTTATATTTCTACAATTTATCATACTTGGATGTAAATATATTTTTAAGTATATTAATTTATATATAATATTAGCAAAAAAAGTTGGTATCTATTGTATTTACACTTGAGGTATTGTTTTCCATGGTACAAAGTCTTGATATACCAATCTATGATACGCTATTACCTTAGCTTCAGCAACTCGAACTGTTGTGATATGAAATCACTCTTTTATTATAGAAGGTATAATTAGTTTTTAATTGTTGAATACTTAGTTGTTTGATAAAAAGAAGATAAACAGCCAGTAATTCAGCTGCTCTTTTGTAACTATTTGAAGAATCAAACAGCTGAAGCATGCTAAGATTGGCAGCTTCCCAAACGAGGCCATCTGTTTTAAAAAGTAAGCGAAGGCCATCTTCAGTTTTGACAAGTGTGTACGAAAGCTTCGTCTTTTTGGAACGACGCGAAGACACGTGCCCCACTGCGATGCGACTCATCACGCGAAATAAAAGAAGCACAACAAAAACGCTGCCTTATTTCGGGTTTCATGGATATTTCGCTAAAGAACTAAACCATCAAAAAGCTTCTAGGGACCATTAGTTACTTTGTTTTTTTTTTTTAAGGTTGCATTCATAACAATATTTTTATATATTATCTTTAATTACATCATAACTTAATTCAATCAACTTGTTTAAAAAATTCTTTTTCATATTTAATTTTTCATATGATATGATTTAATCGAAATAATTATATATACTCGAAATAAAATTATTATCAATAAATTTCATATGAGTTGTGCGTTGAAAGATGGATGATACTTTCCCGTTGTTTCGCATGTTGGTTTGTGATTGGTTTGAGATGATAGAAGTGATATGCTTCTAATTGTGATTCTATAAATACCCAATCATTATATTTGATGTATATTATGTTATATGTGTTGGTTGTATACCATGAGTTTGGTTTTAGAAAATTCTTCAGCTTTCATAAAATGACATTATTTTCTTTTGGAAGAGTAATAAATACACCAATTATGCCTTTTGTGTTAACCAACTTAAAGTTCTTATATGCTCACTCTAAACCTCCTAAGTAACTAATTAAACCAATAAGTTATCTCTCTTAAGTTATGACTTTAATTTGATGATTTTGCATTCAGTGTTCTTATCTTATTTTATGAGTATCCATCCATTCATTTTTTTTTTGGTTCCATTTATTAGATGGATGGATGTTTATGGAACATAGCAGAAACAGAGTAACATGAACATGTAATATGTAATAAGTTCTCTTACATTTATGCATATTTATAATGAAAGAGGATTACTATACACCATAAGAAAGGTTAGCTGACAAAATTAAAATCTACTTTGATTTTTCAAGCTTATATTTAGTTACCTAATATGTCAAATTGATATAATCCACATCCAATGTTTTTGAATCGCTAATTTTATATGCATGCCACAACTCATGAATGATGAGATTAAACATGATAAGATTATATATTAAGTTGTTACTTTACAGTATAACAATGGTAATTTCAAGGCAAATTTAATAAATTTTCACTCTGATCTGAATTAAACACAATGTCTTAATTAATTATACTTTTTTCGAATCTTCAAGTAGTGCTAATATCAAGTCATAATTTTTTGGCTCACTCTTGTACATTCTCTTAACATTTTTTGTTTTTCCACTCGCAGGTTGAACTAGTGAGAATTTGTTGTGGTCTTCTACTTTGAGAAGGTAAAGTTGAATCTTTTTGGAGATAAACATAGGTGGCCTTCTCAGTTTGGTTTTTGGTTTGCTGCATTTTGATTTTTATCTCTCTCTACACTTTCGTTTTCTCATTTTATCTTAAAAACCTACAGTTTTACTAATAAATTACAGACCAATCATTGGATTAGTTTGGCTAAGATTTCAAACCAAACCAATTAAGAATTTGATTGAATTTGTCTTATTTTCATAATGAACTCATTGGTTGAACTCAAATTTGATTTTCCTATTGAATCAAATGTGTTGTTGAATTGTTTTAAAAGATTATAGGAGGTGGTGACAACTAATATATAAGCATATAAATATTGTTAAAGCATTTACTTTATTATTATTATTATTATAATTATCACATGCATCTTAAGTTCCAAAACCAACTCATTACAAATCAATTAATATATTTTTCTCAAGATTTCTAAGAAAATAATTAACACTCATAATAGTCTTTTAACATAAAAAAAGTAAATTTCTCTACAATTTATTCTATAATTGTAAATTTCTCTACAATTTATTCTATAATTGCATTCTTCATAAATATAATTTACTTTTAGCTTTTACTTTGAATTACCACAAGCTTGAGGATGCTTTTTGTTTATATCTTTGCCTTATGATTATGTGGTTAAAGCCCATCAGCCTAAGGCTAATCTTTAGGATGAGTGCTAGAGTAAAACAAATAAAAACAACAACAACAACAGCAGTAATAACAACAAAAACAACAACAAATAACAAATCCCAATAAGAGTCTCGTTGAAACGCGGAGTTTAGTGAAGTCTAGTAGTATGCAACCTCACCCATGTTTGGTAGACAAGCTGTTTTTAATAGGACCACATGTAAAGCAACATAAAGATAATACAAAAACATAAATGAATACGTATAAATAAAAATATACAAATAAGTAATGTAATACCAAATACTGTACGTATAAAACGTGGTAAAGATTAACAGTAAAAGATAAAGTAATTAAGTAAATACACAAGTCAGAAAAAGACATGTACAAGAGTAATTCAAACCAACCATGCCAAGAAAAAAATTAAGCTAAGTAAGAAATTTAACTAGGCTAACTAACAAGGTAAGCATTACATATTCAAAAAGAAAACTCGAAGGACAAAGTCTAAAATGCCTAAAAGAGCAGGAATGACCTCTTTAAGAGAGATCCTTTATTCGAATCCTAGTATGTCAAAGTTTTCTATTACGGGTCATATTCTCTAAGTTCTATTAGAGCCATATTATTTTTGATCACTTTCCCCCAGTTCTTCGCAGGCCTTCCTTTTTTTCTCTTACTTCTTTTAAGTACTATTTTCTCGCATCTTTTCACTTAAGAGTTAAGATGTCTCTTTTTAACATGTTCAAATCACCCAAGCCTCGTCTATCTTAATTTTTCATTAATACCAACTACCTTTAATTTGTCTCTTACTAATTTATTCTTGACCCTATCTCTTTTGACAAGGTTACTCATCGAACGGAGTATTCTCATCTCTTTTACCATAAGCTTATTACTATGCACTTGTTTGATAGGCCAAGATTCTACCTCATATAGCATAAACAGTCTAATCGTTAAGCGATAGAATTTACCTTTGAACTTGAATAGTATTCTCTTATCACATAAAACTCCTGATGTACTTCTTCATTTAAAATGATGAGTTTTAGAGTACCATCAATTTTTTTTTATATACTTTCGTCTAACTTAACAATATATTATCATGATTTTTGGCTCAAAACATAGTGACAACATAAGTACAATTGGAGATTGGTATCCACAGACTAGAAATGAACCAACATAATCTCACTTTCTGTATTTAGTATAAATGAATTTAAAGGCTGACCAATAGCTACATAAATACATATTACATTGTACAAACTATAATTGCAATTTTTTCCAACTGTTTCTTGAGATATACAATGAAACGAGTGTGGTTAGTTTAATTTCACTATTTGGTTGTGATCTTTCAAGTATGTATGGGATATACTGCGGTGAATTTTAATGCCACCTATAGCTAAATATTCATGCATGGGGATTTGTTTTCAAAAAATGCTGAAGTTGAAATTGAAGAAAACCGTATTACTATAATAAATTAATATCTTCTTTTTGGAGCCTTAGATACTATGCTTAATTAATTTGTCTATGTTAATAAACAAGTATAGAATCACATAAGTATAAAGACTAGATAGATAAAGGAATATATAAGATTTTACGCGGTTAAACAAATATGCCGATGTACAATAAAAGTCACTTTCTTTTTGTTACTAATCTCAATGTAATACAATTCTACTTATACTTAATATTATTCTTACAAAAAATTTAAATAAAAAAATCCTTTATTTCCTACTCTAACAACAAAATCTTTATTACTATATAAGGTCTCTGTTAAAAATATATACTTAATTAAGATTATTTTACTTTGACATTGCCATGTTATGCTTGTGATTACATGTATAGAATATTTTTGATACCTTGTACATTCACAATTGGATGACTTTCACATTCAACAACAACCTTTAGTTATTTATTTTCCTTTATATTAAGTGAGTTGTAGAATTTCTCTTCCTATATATTATTATATTTTAAATTTTAGTCACATAAGCTCTTAGTTTTATGATAGTAATAACATATAAGTTAATTGCATATATTTTTTGCAGTTTCCATAATTACTCCTAAGAATTTTGATTTACATCTAGTTAAAATGAAAATCATAATTAATAAGCTTACTACCATTAGGATAATTTATGTCTATTTCTTTAAAAACAATCTACTAACAATTTAGATCGGTTTATTATGTCATGATGATTTTTTTTTACTATGTATTAGGCATCATAGTTTATTATGTCACAGTAAAATTTTCTTGGTTGTTAACATAATCTATAGTATATATGTTACTTTGATGAACAATAATTTATCCAAGGAAAAGGGAGATAGACATTGGATGACTTTTCCCATATACATATACAGTGATGAATATATAAGTGTAGTTGATCATTTTCTTGAAAAAGCTTTTTTTGAGGTGGCTAAAAGGAATGAAATTTCTTGTCTGTGTAAGAAGTTTTGCAATGATTATTAGTATATAAAAAATAATGTATATGATCATGTAATTGTTGATGGATTTACTCCAAGATATGATGGTTGGGAATTTAACGATGGATCAATTAATGCAAGTACTGTTATAGATGATAATAATGAATTTGACTGAATGTTTATGCATGATAATACAGATAGAATATTACATTATACCTTTAGAGATATAGATGGCTTGATAAAAAGATCAAGATACAATGGACTGTATAATTGCAGGCACTATAGAGATGGTGTTGTGCTGATTTTTGTTGATGTTTATCTTTTGTGGATAAGTTGGAGAAGGTGTTCTATGGAAGCAACGTGGGGAGGGAGGCATTGGGAGTGAGTATGTGCAGAGAATGATATTTCAAAGTTATTTGTATGTTTTTGGCTTTTTGTTAGTGGATCTCTGTGATAGGCTTTGATGAGCGGATCGAGTCTAAGAAGAAAACTTTGGAGTGATATGATGGAGCATTGGATCTCTGCCAATCCTCTCGCCCCTTTCTCTCATGAAGGTTATGCCTTCTTTTTCGACGAGGTATGTAAACAAGTGGTTCTTTTTTTTTCTATAGGATTAAATAAGAGGTATGTAAACGTTGCTCTCCTTCTTTCTTGACGCTCTCACTCTCTCTTCCTTCTCCGCAACCTTCTCTTTTCGGGTATGGTTCTTGATTAATCAGTCTCTTCTGCTTTGGTGTTTTCTGGGTTTTCTGAAATTTATGTTCTTTATGGTTTTTTGCTTTTGATATTAGCTTCTTTGTTTAAATTAGTGTTTAATTCTTTCTGGGTTTGATTAGGTTGATCTCTTTGCATATGATATTATTGGGCTTATGTCAAGATTGAATTTTTATGCTTAACGATCTTATAGTTTAAGACGTTTTGTGCTTCTACATGTTGAGTCAAAGTCGAGTTCTTTGATGCTCTATTCATCTCTTATCAGTTGGGTATTGATGCTTTTCTGCAGTTCTTTAATGCTTTACTGCTCTCTTATCATACGTATATTGGTGCTTTTTTACAGATAAAGAGATGATATATTTCAATATATTTTAGTTTTAAAATATATTTTATTTTTAAAAGTTGAGTTATATTTTATTTATAATTTATTATTTATTTATATATTTATTGTAATTTTATTTACATAATGATTTAGTGTGCCAATTTTAATTTTTTACTGTTTAACCTACATCACTCTTTTGTTGTCACTTCTGTATGTGGGTCTATCGGAAATAACCTCTCTACTATATAGGAGTAAGACTGTGTACTATCAGATCTCTCCAGACTCTGTTTTATTGTAAGACTTTGGACTGAATGTGATGATGATGATAATAATGACCTTTAGAAATATAGATGAAGGTACCAATAGTTGTTCAAGAGATTGTAATGGTTCAAATGTTGATGCTAAGAAGATTTTTAGGTTGGTAGAAGAAAGAAAACAAGAGCTATATACTATTTGTCAAAGTTTTTCTAAATTTTCTTTCATCATTTGACCTTATCTTTTTAAGCGTAGTCATGCAATTAGTAAAGCAACTTATACTGTAATTAGAAAGTAAAGAATGGACTTTAAAAATTATTGAGATATATGGAAAAGTCAAAGTATAGAGTAACGTGAAAGCATTTTAAACAATATACTACAGAAACAGAGAGAATCGCCGATGGTCCTATCTAGATATGCAAAGAAAGCCTTTGAGAATCTCATTTCTTACTAGAACCATCAAATATGAACGTATGACAATTATTAGTACTTTTTACACTCCACATATTTAATATGTGCATCGGGAAACTGATAACAAAATAATAATATCAAATGTCGAATCATCACCCAACGGTCCAATAATCGAAATTTGTCATTTCCTACTTTACTTCTAGCGCAGAGCAAAGCATTCCTGAAATACAAGGTCATTCCTGTCTCAACTCTAGATTGTTATGCTACAAAAAGCCAACATATAGCCACGCAGAAGCGAAACCATGGCAACCATGTCAATGATCAAGATGATGAGCGCGACACCTTCTTCACAACAATCCGTTTCCAGCCGTACTCCATCTTCATCTCCACCTTCCACTTCTCTCCCCATCCGTACAATTCCTGGATCATACGGTTGGCCTTTGCTCGGACCCATCTCAGATCGTCTCGACTACTTCTGGTTCCAGGGTCCGGAGACCTTCTTCAGGAAACGCATTGACAAGCACAAGTCCACCGTGTTTCGGACCAACGTCCCTCCGTCTTTCCCTTTCTTTTTGGGGGTAAATCCCAACGTTGTGACCGTGCTTGACTGCAAGTCTTTTGCTCATCTTTTTGATATGGAAATCGTGGAGAAAACCGATGTTCTTGTGGGAGATTTCATGCCCAGCGTTAAGTTCACTGGGAACGTCAGGACCTGTGCTTATCTTGATACATCTGAGCCTCAACATGCCAAGGTTTGTGATTTTTCTGTTCTGTTGATGCATTTCCTTTGCTTCGTCCTTCTAATTAATGACTTCTGTTTACATTTTATACTTTTAATTATATCCTCTCCTACTTCGTTTCCGTTCGAGATCTCTAGCTTCTTTGTTTGTTGTCGTTTTCTTCTCTTCCAGTGGTAGGTGGGGTTTAGGGGTTTAATTCATTTAAATTTGTTTGGCAACGATGAAATGAAAGCTTATCCGATATGGTTTAACAGTAAAACAGGAAAAGAGAGATCTGAGCAACCAATTGGAAAAGCCAAAAAGAAGAGAAAATGAAATTCAAGATTCTGGATTTTCTGCTTAAAATGTATAGTTTGTGAAGGGATAATAAGCTCCTCGAGTTTGGGACTTGGGAGCATGAAGTCAAATTCCTTTTGAAGCAGAAGCTAGTATTTTTTTTAGCAATTCGTAAGTAAAGGTTGAAACCTGGATTGAAGGGCAGCTTTGTCTATGTACTGTTTCGGTTGACTGACAAGATATTTTCATATAAGACAGTGAAGATAAGAAGTAGCTATCTGGCTCTTAGAATTGAATGGTCGAAGTCCAACACTATGGATCGACTTCATTCACATATCCTTGCTTTTTATTGTACCGTATCTGACATGACATGATATGATAAAACTTATGGTAATGTTACCATAACTTCATTACTTCAGGATATCCCAGTAAGAATCGATCAACCTTGTATATTACTGTCCTTGACAAAAAACAAGTCTAAATAGTTTAATAATTAGTGTCTTAATTCGAAAAACCAGTGGAACTACGGGAGGCTTGACGTGACCAATCTAGATTCTTATAACATAATTGTGATAAATACTGATCAGTAGGACCGCGAACTTGTTGTTGGAGTTGGAACAGGTTAAAGGTTTTGCCATGGACATCCTGAAACGAAGCTCCAAGGTCTGGCTCACTGAGCTACTTGCCGGCCTCGACACATTGTGGGGTACTATTGACAAGGAAGTCGCTGAAAATGGCAGCGCAACATACTTGATTCCTCTTCAGCAGTGCATATTCACGTTCTTGACAAAGGCCTTAATCGGCGCCGACCCGGCAAAGTCGCCGACAATAGCAAAGTCTGGCTACGCCATGTTGGACAGGTGGCTCGCCCTACAGCTCCTCCCCACTATCAAAATCGGTGTCCTGCAGCCCCTAGAAGAGATCTTCCTCCATTCTTTTTCGTACCCGTCTTTCCTTGTTAGTGGAGACTACAAGCAGCTCCACGACTTCGTCAAAACTGAAGGTAGGTACACGTGTATATATAAATCCATTCTGGGAATAACATACAACGTTCCAACAAAACATTTGTGTGTTTTAAAAATACAGGGAGAGAAGTGCTAAATCGAGGTCAGACCGAGTTCGGACTGAGTGAAGAAGAGACCATACACAACCTCCTATTTGTACTTGGTTTCAACGCATACGGTGGGTTCTCCATATTTCTACCTACCCTAATAAACGCAATAGCAAGCGACACAACTGGTTTACAAGACAAGTTACGGGCTGAAGCTAGACAAAATGGCGGTCCGACTTTAACTTTCGACTCCGTCAAAGAAATGCCGCTGGTTCAATCCGTTGTTTACGAGACTCTTCGTCTCAACCCACCGGTTCCACTGCAGTACGCACGAGCTAGGAAGGATTTCACTCTCTCTTCACACGACTCCGCTTATAATATCAAAAAGGGCGAGTTGCTTTGCGGGTACCAGCCTTTGGTCATGCAAGACCCCAACGTTTTTGAAGAGCCGACGAGCTTTAAGCCGGACCGGTTCACGGGTAAGGGGAAAGAGTTACTGAGTTACTTGTTCTGGTCAAATGGGCCACAGACCGGTTCACCAACTGAGTCAAACAAGCAGTGTGCGGCTAAGGACACGGTGACTCTCACTGCCTCCGTGCTCGTGGCCTATTTGTTCAGGAGATACGATTCTATCACAGGCACCTCTACTTCAATCACGGCCCTTAAAAGGGCTGACTGATCAGACGATTTATTGTTACTCTTTTGAAGTCACTGATAAATTATATATTATGATGGTGAGAAAGAACAACTCTATAATTATTACCGTTGTGCTAACATAGACCTTCCGTCTCATCTCATAGTAGCTTTATCACCGTTGGGCTGAGGATGCATGAAATTTCATATAATAAACTAGGCACAAAATAATAGTAACAGGAACAGATGATGATCTGATCTGTCATTAAGCTCCTGTTTTAGAAGAGAATCACAATGAATTATGGAAGATGGTTTCGACGAAAAAGAAAAAGGAAAAATTACGAGTTCTGCACCGCTGGTGTAGTTGGAGAATACAGAAGTTTACGCCTTTTGAGTCAGGCTTGGATGATTCAAAAGGCTGTCACCTGTCACAGTTAAAAGGCACCTAGAACGAGAAGGAAAAATTACATATCATACACTGAACTTCCATTTCAAATCAGTATCTAAAGGGCCTTGCACGTGTAAACAATATCTTGATACAGTATTAATCCTTCTATACAGCCTGGACGTTCCCCTGAGACTGGACTTGAGACTTGGTAACTTCTTTCCACCCTTTTTGGCGTGCCCTTTGCTCCCACATTTCTGTCAATCTCTTTTGTGCCGCTAAAGCCGTTTCGGCTTTCTCCCTTGCTTCTTCACAGGTCTCCATCCCTGAGTTGCATTTGTCTGCCTCCTTTTGATATTGGGATGTCATTTTCTTAGCCTCAAGCAGAGCCATGTCAGCACGCTGTTGACTTTCCAATGATTCAGCTTCCCGCATCTTCAATTCCTCAGTCAGTAGCTCCGCAAAATTATTTTCTGCATCTTCACTCACTTCAGGGTCATGCTTCGCACAATCTGCAAAAAATGTAACAACTGAAATAAAAACCTTGATAACATCTTATAGATTCTTGCTACTGCAAGTGGAACAAATAAAATTACACAACTAGGCCATGAGAAGCTTGAAGACTAGGACTGGTACTCACGTATGATACATTTTTTTATCACATAAAGCCTCGCCAACTGAATAATGGTGTCATTCGTTTGTATTCATTTCAATTGTACTTAAGCTAGGGCTAAGCACCAATGAGTCACATTTTATCTTCTTTATGGCATGTTTAAGGTTCACAATAACAGTAAGTTCAATATCGTTATCAGAAGAATATTCCAACCATGTACATCGTATTGGAAGAAACATGCAAACAGTTTCGGCAATACAACTACCCCTTGAAGCCACTATGTGGTGACTAATTTCCATACAAACTCTTGCTCAAAAAAGATCTGAGCAGAAAAATAGATGATTCAGTGGAATAGTTAGTATCAAAATAAACGAACAGATTCATTCACCTAACCACAAACCAAAGAAGAGGCATGCACTGGTAACCAGGTAATTATAATATGCACTGTCAAAGTAAAGCATATTTGGGATGGAGACAAACCTCCAAAAGAAGCATTGCTCAATGCTGCAAGACAAAAAAGAAAAAGAACAGAAACTTAGTATATATACATCAAGATAATCAAAGTGATCAACTAATGACAGAAGAGTTAAATTCCGATAAATCCACTGCAAAACTAAGGTACATAACTTTGTCATACATATGACTACGATGGAGCAATGAATGAGAGAGAGACTGACAGAACGAGGAATGGGCGATGAAGCTGCAGCCCACATTGTTTTCCACATTATGTGGATCAACAATTGAAGGATGTTGTTTTTAAGTTTTTGAATCGATTAAATAAGTCTTATTCTCATCAGACTTAACAAGTCTTATTGACGAAACCCTTTCCTACCTTGGAAGAAGCGCATAATATGGTAATGAGAGATGAGTCTAGGAGAGTGATATAAGGTCTATCACAGCCTCTAATCGAATCATCTGCTTTAGCATCTTTTGGTGAATTGAATAAGAAGGGTAAATCAGAAATTATGTGCAGTCATTGCGGGAAGAAAGGACATAAAAAGGAAAAATGCTACAGAATAATTGGTTTTCCTCCTGACTTCAAATTTAGCAAACCAAAACGACAAGGAAAAACACTTGTAATTGCAGTTAGCTCAGATGGAAATGATGTTGCAAACAACAAAGAGAGTGACTCTGCTCAAATCCAAGAAACTTTTCAAATGACACTAACCATAAGTTTCATACACTGATTGTCTCATGAAGATAAAATAGTTGGGGAGAGTGGAATCAAGTGTATAGTTCAGAAAGCACTCGAACTATATGAAACTTAACAAAGAAATCAAAAAGATAAATCAATGGAAACATCATGCGCAAACTCGTCTTAATCAGTCACCGCAACAACTTGCAACGTTTACACTTTCTTTCAATATCAGTCTATACATCTAATAGGCAATATAGTAAAGTAAAGCAATTAATAAAAGACAGAAAACAAGTAGTGCTTCCCAATTAATACTCTCCTAAGATTCACACTTGATCACGCCCCAAAATTTTATTATCAGCGAATAAACTCTTAGATTTGACTCAACATAGGCTTCTTTTTTTTTTCCCCCTTTTTTGTGAACTTGAGACCCATCATCCCCTGAAATGAGCAGTGCAAGGTCTCCACAACTTGAAAATCAATGGAGGAAGATACCCATCCAAGATTTAACCAAAACCCCGTATCAAGAATATATTCGTTCCCTAGATCTGCTTCTGTTATCAATCCCGCATGATCAGTAAAAGAAGATAAATAGACAAAAACCCATAAACAGCAGTTGGGAACAAGTAGCTAAATTAAGCACGAACTTATGCAAATCAAAGAAAAAGCGAGATGAGATCCAGCCAGATCTAGGTAGAGAAGAGATAAGAATAGAGGGAACCTGAAGGGATGGAGAGAAGAGGACGAGAGGAGCAATCGCAGACGCAAGGGGAGCAGGAGGCAGAGGAGTGGCTAACGGCGGCCAGGACTTCCTTGAAGTGCCAGTAAAGAGGCGGACCAATTATGTAAGTACCTATGCACACTGCGATCACGCCCAGTGCCACCTTCACCACCACCGCCGTCGTCGCCATTATGGGAACTAGTAAAACCACTCTTTCCTCTTCAATTATTAACAAAGACGAGAAGCACGAAATGATATGAGAGACCAGACACTACTAATTAGTAGTAACTACACGTTTTGTTCCCGGTCTCTTTTTCCCCTCCCTTCTTCGCTCTTCAGTTGCACTTTAGATGTAAACTGTAGGTGTGAATGGTAAGTAAGGTTAGTTTGGTAGGATATTAATTAATGAAATAGAATTAATCAGAACGGTTTATAATGAAATATAATGTAATACGATGAAAAGTTATTTGAAAGGGATGAAAAGTTATTTGAAAGGGATGAAACGGTTTATAATATAATGTAGTGAAATGTTGTTTGAAAGATAGATGTAATGAAATGAAATGTATAATAAATAATTATTATACTCCTAATATTAAAATGGTTGTTACAAAAGATTTAATACTATAATTTTAAGACAGAAATTATGTCTAATTAAAAACTCACGCTAGTCATGACAAATAGTTTTTTTTTATA
>JAOQMQ010000196.1:36555621-36566516 GCA_027563845.1 Erythroxylum subrotundum
ATACAATTTATTATTAATAATATAAAAATATTATTATTAGGGTAAGGAGAAATAATATAAAAATATTATTAATTATATATAATTTTTGGGGACCGTAATAAATGAATATGAGAAAAGGGGTTAGGATTAGAAGAAATAATCGGTATTAAGAAAAATTATTGAGGGTATATTAAGTAATATGTATTTATTAGTTTACGTTCCATCCTAAACCTCTCGAATCGGAGGTTTCTTATTTTCACTGTTTACGATGGAATTGAACGTAACATGAAACTCTCCGCTTCTATCTCATTTCGTTCCATTCTATTATAAAACCATCAACTAAATGAGGGAAGTGTGTTACGTTTTATCCCATTCCATTACCAACCCCTCAATCAAACATGACCTAATTCGTAATTTCAACAATTCGGCTTAACGCATTTTAATTCTGCTATGTACAGCAAAACAATTTATCGGTATAGATTAAATTATATCATTAATTAAAAGTATTTATTTATTTAATATATAATCTATAAGATAAATATATTTTACAAATAAAATTAGAATGAAAATATATATTATGTAAATATATTATCTTTTAATTATTGATGTATTAAAATTAAATATTAATTAAGTGAAAGGAGTATATTTCGTATGAAAAAAGTAATCAATATAAACTAAAGTATGAATATAGGCCATTAAAAAAAAAGTATGAATATAGGTAGATAAATACGAATGTTTGTTAGAAAATAAGTTAATTTTCTCGGTAGTTATAATTGGTCCTTAAAATATATTATTTAGTAGAATTTTTTTGTCATATATTTAATTATTATTTTAAAAATTATTATACTTTTTAATGTAATATCACTTGAATATGATAAGTTATGAATAAAATTAGTAAAAAAATTTCTATAATATTTATGTTGTTATTAACAAACAATATATTAATAATTTGTAAATTTTGTATAGATATTCATAGAGTTCATTCAAATTAGTCTGACTAAGCTATACAAAGATGCATATAGTTTTTAGCAGACCATAATACAGAAATAATTGGAAATATAATATTTTTGTTTGCTTTCTCTTATTACATTCAACATGTAAATAGAAACGCAAGAAATCTGTGAAATTAGAAAGGAAGGCAACATTCACAAATCAGAATCTACTTCCTATGTTTGTTTCATAGTCTCATCCAGCCAATGGAAGTCTTGGAAAGATGCACAAAGATGAACGTCAGTACTGCAGACATGTATATGGTAGACATGGGAATTCCATATTTTCCTCTCCGGAACAGCCCTCTCACAAATGGCCAAAAGCAAATCATCACCATCACACTAAACACCCACTCTCCCAAGCCAGTGCGATCCCCGCCGTGTAACATTGGCTGCATCCTCGTTAAGCCCATGGCCATTGCGGTGAAGTGAACCAGCACAAGAGTTGTTCCAGGAAGAAATAGGGGTGACCCATTGAAGCAGAACGTACCACTACCAGCATCCACATCACTAATATCGGAACTACGTTCGTTCTTCTGCGTCACTTCAAATCCTGGCTCTGCTATTCCCAGAATCTTTAATACCACGCTAACGAATCCGAAAAACCAAGCATTCGTTGCATTTATCCTTCCCATTCTCTGGTTGTTCCACCATTCTCGCGCAGATAATCCGGTTTCTAGGTACTCTGAAAGCGTATAGAAAGCGTAGACCGTGCAAAGAGCTGCGTAGACATACATGCCTGCCTCTCCAACCTGTAATTGTTTTAAAACAGGGCTGGTCATTAGGAGCATTGTAAGCAGGACGAGAAGTAGTGGTGTGCTTACCTTGGGAAGGAAAGCAGAGTTGGTGAGGATGCAATAAGGTGGGAGAGATGCGTAGCATAGCTCAGGAATCGAGCGTAATGCCCATAGAAGTACCCACAAATAGGCCACGCACTGCCTGAGTTGTAGTCCTCCATAGATAGCTCCAAAGATGGGGCTATTCCTGCTCACCAGAGTTTCTGTTAAACCAGTGGTCCACCTCTTTTGTTGAGCAAACGACGCTGGCCCACCTTCTGGTGCACATCCCAGGAAGGCTGGAGGCTCTGGCGAACAAAACCTCGATTTCCACCCTCTCGATTGAATTACCAGTCCAGTCATTATATCCTCTGTTGCCGTCCCGTATTGCCAGCCAACCTGTCCTCAACATTATTATTCAATATTTAGTACCCTTCAACCAAATGTCAATGCGATTGAATGTTAATGGAAGTTAACATCCTTCTCATGCCATTTTATTTTATACCAACCTGGGTTCCCCAACCTGTACCATGCTCATAGGTACAAGCAGCAATAACTCGTGCTTCAGCGGCTGCAGCCAAGTCGGAAAGATTATTGAAGCGGAAGCCATGGATCTTTCCTTGCAACGCAGAAGCAGCTGACTTTGTAAACAACTTGGAGTTGCCATATATTTTCAACAGTTCCTTCTCATTTAAATTTGCTGTTAATCCATAACCAAAAACGATATTTAGATTAAGAATAAACACGGATAGAAACAGAGGGGGGCTTGATTACCATGAACTGGAGAAACTTGTTTTCCGATGTCAACTGGACACAAGCCGTAGATAATTTTTCGTCTGTGGAAACATCCTGTTCCTCCATAGAAAGGACCTTGAATTCCCACTATTCCGCTCCCCAAATACTAATGAAGATAACATATATATAAATGGATAAAACTTAAACCAAAAACCTATAATTATCTATATAGCCTAAGGATGGAACGTACTTTGTACAAAACTGTTAGTTGATTTCCAAATGGATCATCCTTGAGACCATCGTAGAAAATTTGAGGACACTGTACAAATCCAGTTTCCATTTCGTCGTTGGTACCTAAGAATAGACACATCGCATGACGAATGACTTTCGGATTGTTGGCGTACATGTCGCAATCTACGTTTAGTATGAATGGAGCATTTGTCATCAACCCAGATACCCTGGTCTGCACATACATTATATATATATGTATAGAAATTAGAAAAATAATATATAATTCCTTTCAATGCTAACATTTTTTGATGATCGATTTGCCCAAGGACAAACTTACAAGAACGTTCATTGCCCCCGCCTTGTAGTGATGCGGATGACGAGGCTGCTTCTCTCTAGATATATACACCAAGTGAGGTAATTCTTCCGCCACACCACCTCTATTTTCACATATCACCTGCCACCAATTTTATATATTAGAAACGAGAGACAGTAGGATTACTGGAAAGGCTGCCTTTGCCAACCTTAATTATGGTGGGGTGGTTTCTGCGTTCCGTGTTGTGAAAAACGGAATAAGCTCCATTCAGATCCCAACTGCCACTCGATTTGTCTTTAATTTTGCGGCAAAGCTCGTCGTACTCATCCTACAAAAAACACATTTTGACGACGACAAAAGACATGATCTTGTCCGAACTGAAGACCAGAGTTTACCTTCATCTTCTTACGTTCTCGTTGGAATTCTATGGAGCCGTCACCAGAAGACATGTGATCGATGTTGGAGAAATATCTAAATGGAGCTCGAACAGGAATTTTGTACTTCTTGCAGAATGGAACCCAGAGCTTCGCGAACTTGGACGCTTCAACCAGAGAATAGCATGTGACAGGGGAGCATCCGTCGTCGGATACGTAGCAGGCCAACTTATGAGCAGGGTAATCCACAGCCAACAATGATAGCACGGTGTTTACGGTGATTATTGGCGGTTCTAGTACAGGGTCCGCCGTTGTGACAAACATGTCCACGGGAGGAAGCTCTTGAACGCTTCTAGCGTCAAAAGTAAACGGAAAAAAAGCAACACAACAGGATAAGCTTCAAGACAATCTTAAAATCCACACGCACGCGCCGCACGCACTCAAAGAAATATTAATTTGTGACCTTTATTACCAGAAAATGTTCTAAACGAAAAAAACCAACACAACAGCTAAATGGGATAAGCTTCAAGACAATCTTAAAACCCACACACACGACCTTTATTACCAGAAAATGTTCTACCTTTGGGAAAGGCGTTCTGGGTATGTCTTATATTCCGCCGGGGTCCATTTTGTGCTAATAGTCACAACCCAAAGCAAGGTGAAGAAGGACTCGCACAGCAGAGCAAGAAGCCAAGCAAGCCCATAATCTGTAAGCGAGAGGATTCGATAAGCAAGAAGAGTAATGAGAAGTAAGAGGATTCCGATATCAGAAGCTCTACGTATTGGCATGCTAATAGATATAGTTTCATAGAGTGGTAGGAGGACGGTATCCGCCATTTGTGACAGCAGCGAGCGTGGACAAGCTTAGCTATTCACTTGTGGCTAGTGGACTTGATGTGTGTTAAGCTCCAAAGTTGCTTCTATATATGCATACAGATTGATTAATGGAATGTGTAACTGCAGCCACGGCCATGAATTATGATTGTGGCCTATAATTGTCTAGTTACTTAGCTTTAAGCCACAAACAGTATAAATCGACAATGGAAAGTGGAAACAATAAACGCCAAGGCATGCTATGATGCTAAGGACCACTACTACAGAATCTCCCCCAGCTAAACACGGCGAAGTAGATTGTTACTTTGTGTTAAGTGACCGTTCCATCACAATAGTTTAAGCTGTTGTGTGAGGCCAACTTAATTGGTTTTATATATTCTCTAATACACCCCCTCGAGTGAAAGCCCTTTGGGCTTGAAGCTTGCACAGGTTTACTCTACCTTATGCTGAATAATAGGTGGGTGGCAGGATTCGAACTCATGACCACTTGGTCACAAAGACTCTGATATCATGTTAAGTGACCGTTTCACCACAATAATTTAAGCTATTGTGTGAGGTCAACTTAATTGATTTTATATATTCTCTAACACTTTGTATACGACAAACATTGGTGATGACATAAGAGATGATGTCTTCTCGTGGCCGATCCAACATGGAGCTTCATTTGAAAAGTTCCATCACCGCGCGATCGTGGCTGAGGTGTGCCTATTTCGACCTGACAGGGTAAACAGAAAACAGCCGCAAAATAAGGTAAAATCCAATTTCAGTTGCGAATTAGGACAAAATCGAATAGATTGACAACTTTGCGCAATAACGTTTCTTTTCCTCAAATCATGCGTGATTAGAAAAAACAAACCTTAAATAATGTATTTGAAAGAATATTTGTCACATATATGTGTATTATGTTTTAAATCATCATCGTCGACCTCCGCTACCAAAAGTAGAGATTACTGATGACTACGACTACCAGGATCCCACTTTGTAATTGTCATTAGAGTTATGGGTAATTTGATATATTTTACATTTTTTACTAATAACCTTTTGTTGGTAAATGTTAATAGCATTTGCTAATAATGTTTAAAGATCATATATTGTCACAAAATCAATAGGATATATTTTGTGAGTTGATTAAAATATTCAATTTGAAGCTTAATTTGAGTATAAAGTTAAGTTTGGAGCATGTTCAAATAACGGATAAGTCTTTAAACTTGTCCAATAGACAAGGTTATTTTAAATAACGGATAAGTCTTCAATATAAATTTTTATGATTTAAAATATGATTTACTTGAATGTTAAATTACGATTTAAAATATAATATATCTTCTTAATGAAATCCTTCACTTAAAAAAAAAGTGCATTTAAATGTGACAAACTTTTTTAATTTGATCAATTATAATAAATTAGTTTAGGTCGAGTCAATCAAATTCTAAGTTAATAAGTCAGATTATGTTTGCAAATTTAAAGATAGAATCGGATAAAAAAGTCTTTTTTGGACTTAAACTCGACCTAACTCATTATAAGTCCTAATTTTATGTGTTAAAATATAAATAAAAAAATATTCATAAAATATTTGTGAGCAAATAGGGTTCAATTAGGAAATAATTATGTGATGTTTTGAATTACAACTATTAAATAAAGTTTTTTCAATTATGTTTTGTATTATGTCCTTATAAGAATTGATCTACGATTCTTGAGTCTCAATTAACTGAATTAAATTATTAGTGAGACTTCCAGGTTTTAGCCAATATTCATATCAGCACTCCATTAATCAAACATGAAACATCAAATCTGAGCCAGTTTCCTTTAATAACCAATGATAAGAAAGCAAATATATGACTAGACATTGCCTAGATTGTTAAGTTAATCTAGAGACACATTGATGGTCTTGCAGAATCTGGGGAAGATATGACTAGACATTGCCTAGATTGTTAAGTTAATCTAGAGAGACTTTGATTGTCTTGCAGAATTTGGGGAAAGGTAATTACCTCAGAGAAAACCTAGTAACAGATGCTTGTGCTGTTTGAAGTTACAAGCTGGGTTTGGAGGAAAAGCTTAAAGAACCACGAGTTTCCTATGAGGTGCACGATTATCCAGAAAATGGACATGCTTTCATGAACAGATCTCCAGAAGGTGTACAGAGGAGGAGGAGTATGAGACTGACAGGTGAGAGATCAAGCTGATGCGGAGGTGGCGTGGTCGGATAATTTTGTCATTTCTTATAAAATTGTACAATTATTAATTGTATTTTTTAATTTTTTAATAATTTATCAATTAAATTACGCAATTTGGTCCAGATAGAGATAATAAAGTGACCCAATAAATAATTTAAAGCAACGGGTCATCAATGGATCAAAGTTCGGATAAAAAATGAATCCCGATTAGTGTGGGTTAGACTCATATCGACCTTGTGACGGGGAAGGTCGATATGATTGCTATATATAAAGGTTAAGATCTCCTAATAATCATAAGCATAAGGATTCTCTGACCCGTTAAGAGTGTTTACGTTTTGGGAAAACTGTAGAAAGACCTTACCCACGTCCCGGAGAGTAGCTCCCATGAAGACGGCGGTAGATTCGCGGTCGTTTCGGCTTCAGAAAACTTGTTTGAAGTTACGTGGACCGAAATTAGATATTTCCACATTTCTTTGCTTCTTGCCCTTTCACATTCGATCCGGGATACGCAACTAAGGTACCGTTACGTATTACATGTGGTATCAGAGCGATAACGTGATCGAGTGATTAAAAACGAAGATTTTTCAGTGTTTTTCTCTCCATAAGGTTTTCAGAGACTAACTTCTGTTTCTCAATTTTTTTCTTGCTTTTTATTGCAAGAAAGTAGTATACATATGTTTAGTCTTGAGAAACGGGTGAAAACGAGCTCGGGAGCGCGAAAAACCGACCCGAAACTCACTAAAAATTGCCTTTTCTGGTGAGGTGCGCCTCACCATCAGGACATTGAATAGTGCGTGCGAGCGCGCGACGTGTCTGGCATGTGCAACATGCGCCCTTCGCGACACGCGGCTCACGTCAGACAGTTATAGTATTAAAAAAATAAAAAATTTTCAGATTTTCCGTAAGGGTACCCCGGGGTGTTTTGGGTCAGTTTCTGGGTTCAGGAAATTCATAAAGTGAGTTTTTTCATTTTTCTGGATTTATTACATTAGTAATAAGTTAAAGTTTAACTCCAGAAAATGAATTAAGGTATTCTGAATCTGATTTCGAGTGAATTTTCATACTTTAGACATCACATGAGGGAGATACTTCAAATTTTCGTGTCTCGGGTCTCATGTTTAGTTTCGAGATTGCATGATAGTCTCTCGGAAAAGGAATTAAGACATTATGAAGCTATTTTGAGTTAATTTTAGTGCAACAAACTTGCCATAAGAGAGATACATGAGGTTTTTGTGTCTCAGGTGGTTCAGTATTTTGTAATGTATGATAGTCACTCTGCTGAGATTTTCTTTTATTAAAGTTTCAAATAAAGTTTTCAGAGAATGTCTTTAGCACAAGTGTATGACAATCAGATTGTGCATTCGGATTTTTACATTTATTGATGTTACATTGTCACATATCATATGCCCATAAAGAATGTGAGGACAACATAAAGATGTATCCCTTGTATTTGTGGACTTTTTGAGTGCTGATGAGGATGTAGTCACCACAGTGGCCTTTCGATTCAGTATTTTGAATTGTTCTGCTTACACGTTATGGGATGTCTCTGGTCTCATGTTTGGTTATTTTGCCCACAGGTGTTAGCCTTATATGAGATTTTGAGATGTGTATAAAGGCATTGGATAGAGGAAAGTCGTTGCTTGATGATCTATTCATCCACAGGTGGTAGTGTAATGAGAGTTGATGGCTTGTACTCTAATTACTTTTATGTGGAGGTCTAGTTGCATATATTATGTAATCAGCCAACAAGTGTTTCATAATACGCGTGACCAGATTTTCAGTAAAGATACTATTTAATAACTTTGAGTATCGTTGTTGCCCTACATTTGTGCTGATTTAAACATTGTTATTTATAGTCACCTTTTCGGTCAACAAAATTAGTGTCACCATTGAAACCCTGACTTGTTTCAATACAAAGAAGTGGACAAAGGATGTATTGAATACTATGGAGATAGCCGTGGTTGATATGACCATACAGACGGATAGGTCATCTCCACCTATATCCATGAGCTCGAGAGCTCATAAAGCAACCTATGAAGCCTGCTAAGTTCAAAGGCAGAAAGTTCAAATCTTCTCCACATGCTGATGTTGGTCAAACTAGTGCTGGAAAAGGTCCGCATGACATAAAGAAACTAGGAGTATGAGGTTCAAAAGAAAAGATTAAGACCATCACATTACTACTTGGCTTGTCAATTTATCAATCTAATTTGCGATAGTCGCATTAAGTACTTATAGTTATCTAGTGGAACATCTGATCAAAGTACTTCTACAATGCAGTGGTTCATATCTAGGATAAAGCCAAATTAAAAGGAAGGAGGAACTGATGGTTGAAAGCTATGAAGAGGTAGAAGTAATATCTATGGGGAATGTATGTACTGAACCTTGTAGTAAGGTTCATTTTTGGTTTTGACATGACACATTTTATATGTGATCTTTTAATCAATTTTGGACAAAAAGGGTTAATGTTTTGTATTTAATGTTTCTGTTTTAGAATTGTTGTTTAATGCAAAACATAATGGTACAACTTTCTTGTCATATGGATTGTATATAATGTGTCTTACCTCGAATTAGATAAACGCTTCTTCATATCTTGCTAAACAAGTTATGAAATGAACCTGATGAATGAGAAGTCATACATAGTGTGAGATAAAAGTTTAAGCCACATTTCTGGAGCTAGGGTTGAGAGATTAATCAAGAAAAGCATTTCTCAAATCTATATTATGATGATCTGGGAACATGTGCTGACTGTTGCAGGGGTAAGTTGACTACTAAGGATATTGAGATTAACTCATGCTTTTAACTTGTTGAGTCTGATTCATAAAGATATCGGTAGACCTTATACAGTTGCATTGTGCAATTCTAAATGTATTTTGTCATTTACTGATAATTATTCCCATCATAGTTATGTGTTCTTGCTTAAAGACTGAAGGTTGAGAACTAATTGGAAAAATTCATTAAGATAGTCAGATTTGACTGTAGAGGAGAACATTATGGCAAACATGGTGTTTTAGGACTTTAAAAGGTCCGTTTGCCAGATATTTGAAATCAGTTAGAATAGTGACTTAATTTACTTTGCCGAGCAGTTCTGAGCAAAATGGTGTATCGTCGAAAGGCATAACTGCACCCTAAAGGACTTGAAGAAGTTGACGCAGAATAGGGCTTTTCTATCTTATTATCTAAAAGTGTGAAAACCCAGCCTTGCATACATTCGTGTATGGGGCTACCTTACTGAGATAATATAATCCTTATAAAGAAAGATTGCATGCTCGTTCCGCTCATTGCTATTAGTAAGATATCCTGACCACTTTAAAGCTAAAACTTTTACTATAGAGAAGGAGTGACCAGAATAGTGGAATCACAAACAGCTAAGTTTCTAGAATATAATGTCTATGATGATGGTGGGCTCTTTGATCCTTCAGATGATAGTAGGTGGATACTACAGATATTATGTACCCGCCATTCATACAGTTAGATTCGGTGGCTCTAGGTCTCTGTATCGTGTCTGTACAGGAACAGGAACCCATACCTATACACACAGTAGTGTTGGACCAATGGAGGTTGACAAATTAAATCCTTCTATGTTTTGATAATAATAAAATTTAAAGAATTGGTTAAGAAATAATTTCAGGTATTTGGATTGAAATTCAAATAAAGGATTTGTGCAAATCAAGATTGCAATATTGAGTATCATACTTCAACGTGCAAGAGAAAAACAACGTGCAGATTGTATATGAAGAATTCAAATCAGCATCTCAACAAACATAGATTAAAGATTATGTGAGATATGTAAGTTGGAGCTAAGTACTAGTCGACTATCAAGTTGCAAGTCAACTATTGACAATCAGATCTGTAAGTTGGAGTCAGTACTAGTCGACTATCATGTTGCAAGTCGACTATTAACAACAGACCTATCAGTTGGTTTAATGGACTAGTCGACTATCATCATATTAGTCGGCTATTCGAAGAGTGGAGCTGAAAGGGTCATGAAAAACGTGAGTACTAGTCGACTGATTCTTAAAGACAAGTTGACTATAATGTACTAGTCGACTATTACACATTGACTAGTCGACTATCAATTACAACTTAACATAATTGACTGTGTCAATTGATTTCAAACGGAACAAAAATCTTCATACAATGGCTAGGAGCATTCTATAACGGCTAGAAGAGTTCTACAACGTCTAAAAACATCTTAAAGTCTGCAAATAAATTATGGAACTTCAAAGGATCGATTACACAAGTCCAAAGTGAAGCAAACTTACTATAGTTCAAAATTATCATCACTTTGCTCTCAATTTGCTCTTAGCATGTTCTAATTGTATTCAGCTGTACTGAGTGTTACTACTTCATATCTTTCATTGTTATTGTGAGTTGAGTGATTGGGGGAGAATCACTTGTGAGGTAGAATTTGAGCCGAAAAACAGATCGATTGTAAGGTGTAGCTTGAGCCGGAAGTCAAGTTGAGTTGGAAGAGTTCACACTGAACTAAAAAG
>JAOQMQ010000196.1:36566616-36585129 GCA_027563845.1 Erythroxylum subrotundum
ATGTGCATGTCACAATTAATTATGCATGATGTACATTTTTCCTAATTTCTCATAAATTCGCATAATTCACAATTCTAGCCCTAACATGGGTAACGGGATGTTACAGTTAGTATGTTCTTGGTTACATGTTTATTATCTTAAATGGTAGCATTAGTTGATACGCAGGTCTGGTGTATGTGGAAGGTGTGAAGTATGTGATGAACCATGACCAGCTGGTGTTTCAAGTAATTGCACTTATGTATTCTTATCATGAGTAACTTTAAATAAGTGATTTTTTGTTTAGTTTCCCATGCAAACCACTTTTATCAAGTAACCATCTTGTTGAAATCCCTTAACATAATCCCTAAGAACCGGCTATATTGAAATGAGTAATCTTATTAAAATAAGTGATATGAATACCGGTTCGTACCGGGTACGTGCTGTATCGAATCAAAATTGGTACGAAATAAAGGGTTGGTGTACAGGGTTTAAATATTAGTCAGTACTGGCCCGTTTCGGATGGTATCGATCAGTATCAGCCGGTATTCAAAATACCGGCCAAATATCGGTCGATACCAAAAATTTTAAAAAATAAGTGGACTTTTTTTGCAAAATTTTAAAAGGTTTTTAAAATCTCCCACCCTCCCTCCTACCTCTCCTTCCCCATTTTTTTCAAAGTTTTTTTAATTAGTTATTTTATTTACTTCAACTTTTGTAATTATTGTGAATTTTTAATTTTTGTTTTTAAAATAATAATAAATATTTTTATTTAAAGGTCAATTATTTGGTCATAAAGGTGTTGATACGAAAAGGTGACATTAAGGTTTAGAGCATTTAAAGACCGAGGAAAAGTTAGTAAATCCTTTAACTACAAGACTTCACCTACTTGTGGTTGTGACATAAATATACAGTATGAGTATTTTGACGTCCTTAGACACTGTTAGTTAGTGGATCGTTATGTTTGCTCCATGTACATTTGTACATTTTGATGTGTTATGACAGTATGATGGTTTATCAATAGAGACGATCATCATTTATCCTCAGTAATACGTGTTATCATACATTGTCGTAATACGTATAAAAGTCTTAAGATTTGTGTTAATCTTAAGCATTTAAAGGTCATTGACATATATACTAATTGTTCTTGTACCTATGTTATTTAGATGCATAAATTTTAAACAGATATCCATAAAGTTTGACATGACATAGGGGGATATAAGTTTTTAATCCCATTAAGTTTCTTTAATACAGTTTAGCATTAAGTTGGAAAACATAAAGATTTTCTCTAATGTTGTTTATCATTCTGTGAGAGAAAGCAAGTTTTCTTTAATGTTGTTTAGCATTCGGTGAGAGAAAACAAGATTTCTCTAATGCAGTTTAGTATAAAGTTGGAGAAATCGAGACTTACAAACGAAAATAATATAATTTAGGTCATAAAGGTATCATCCTTATTTGCCACACTTCATTTTCCCATTCATGTTAGTGAGGTATTAGATATACGTGATTGTATTGGATCTGTGTCGCACATGACATATGCATTTGATTCTTTTCGGTATCGAAAGCCTTGCAGGACAGAATGATGGACTTTCGTTATCTTTTGATAAAATGTTTTGTTTTTAAAACTTAGTCGACTAATTCAGTAGCTTGGCTTAACCGAGTTTTTAAATTGTTTTTAAACTAGAGTCAAAACTGCAATTAATACTTGTCTAAGGGAAAAAATGCTGGATAATTTTGTCCTTTCCCATAAAGTTGAACAATTATTAATTGCATTTTTCAAATTTTTAATAACTTATCGAATAAGTTATGTAATTTGATCCAGACAAAGATAATAAAGTGACCCAATAAATGATCTAAATTAATAGATCGAAGTCTGGATAGAAAATAGATTCCGATTGGCGTGGATCAGACCCATATCGCCCTTGTAATGGGAAAGCTTGATATGAATACTATATATAAAGGTTAAGGTCTCCTGCAGTTGCTCATGTAATCAATCATAAGTATAAGGATTCTCTGACCAAAGAGAGCTCACGTTTTGAGAAATTGTAGAAAGACCTTACCCGAGTTCTGAAGAGCAGTTTCCGTGAAAACGGAGGTAGATTCGTGCTCGTTTCAGCTTCGAAAATTCATTTGAAGTTACGGAGACCGAAATCAGGTATTTTTGCATTTCTTTGTTTCTTGCCTTTTTACGTTTGATCCGAAATACGTAACTAAAGTACCATTATGTATTACAGGTCTGTCCCAATTCAATATTGGATGATGATCAGTTACTTATCTGCACGAACTATTGGGTGTGTTAGTATGTTCTTCTTGGTTACATGTTTATTATCTTAAGTGGCAGCATTAGTTGATACGCAGGTCTGGTGTAAGTTGGAAGGTGTGAAGTATGTGATGAACCATGACCAGCTGGTGTTTCAAGTAACTATACTTGTGTATTCTTATCATGAGTTACTTCAAATAAGTGCTATTGTTGTCTAGTTTCCCGTGCAAACCACTGTTATCAAGTAACCATCTTGTCGAAATCCGTTAACATAATCCCCAAGAACCTGCTATATTGAAATGAGTAATCTTATTAAAATGCATCTGGCCAGGAACGTCATCTGAAATTTCTGTGCTATTTAAATAGTCATGTCCGGTTTGAATGTATGCACGTATTATTACAGTAAAAGATGATGATTTTTTTGACTGATAATATTGGAAAACTCTATCTTATTTAATGTTTAGATAAAAAATTTCATTTTTTAAATTTTATCATAATTATATCTTTTATATTTATTTACCTGATTAAATTTTTATCAAACTTTTGAGAAATTATGTTTTTATTTGACAAATAATTAAGCATTTTTATTGAAATTAATGCGATTTCATATGTTAAAATGTAAATTAGTGTCATATATCACAGTTATATTTTATATAATTATTAAAAAGTTTATAAGATATGTATTAAGTTTGAATTTAGAATTTTTATAACATGGTCATATTTAAATTTGAAAAATATATTTATTTATTGGATTTGAAGCATATTCAGAATTTCCCAATCCATTTATTGAACTGAATTTTAAATCTTTTTAATTTAAATTTAGCATATATACGTATGTATAAAATATTTTAGAGTTGAGTTAGGATTGAATATCGGGTCAGATAGTCTTATAGTTAAATTTTAATTTGAATATAATATTTTCTTAATTTAATCAATTACAGCTTAAACTTAATATAATATAAGTTTGATGAAAAATGTTTTAAGGTCCGTACAGGCCTGCGTGCATACGTTTACTTAATGTATACTCCTACTAATACTTTGGTTGGGTGATAAAGTTTAAAGTGATGTCTGGCACCTTCGCGTGAGCCGTAGTTGTCTCACCTCAATGGACTATGTACTAGAGTCTAGTGCTTTTAGGTCGTCTCTTGGCCTTTTATGATGGGTTTTCATTACACGTCTACTTTGAATCAGAAATTCGAAGCAAGCGTTTACTCTGGTCAATCTTTACTTGTTTAAGCTGGTCCACGTACAGAAGGACGACAGCTCCTGTCTTGTGAGTTGAGCCCCAAATACGGTTAAGAAAATTGAAGAAAGTCCATTTATTGTGTGGTTCAACTATAGAAAGTTATAATGAACTAGTTTCTGCACATGCATTGCCAGTTAGCTTTCGGATGTCTCTATGACCACATGAAGTTGATGACATTGGTATTGAACCAAGCCCGTGCTGCTGAGACTGGGGAATTTCAGTTTTACTTTCTGAAGAATCACTTTTAGACTTTTAGTTGAACATGTTAGGCAAGGCAATATAAAAGTTACAAACAGTAACAAAGCACTAGAAAGGCCGGAGCAAAGAAAAAGAAGATGGATATCTTGTGACAAGAAATAGCACAATTAATCGAATCACGCTTTAGTCCTCTGAAATTGTAAACTTTCCCCAATATCCTTTGCTTCGCCGGGGTGAATACTCAGTAGTATGACATGGAGTATGCAGTTAACGGCCTTGTTTGATAATCAGCTGATTGTATCAGTTGTTAACTAATAGCTGATTTGATTAGTGAATTTTATTAGTTGTTTATTAGAGATGTTTAGTAAAATTAGTTGTTTAGTATTAACTGTTTACGTGTAAAATGACTTATGAGAATATGACTTAAAAAAATTATACGGTTATGAATATTATATATCTTAATATTTAGTTGAATATTCTTATAAGAATTTAGATTTTAGAGAATTCATATTCATCTGTACTGTTTCATCATCTATGATAAATTTATACAACTCTTTCTATTTTCATTTTCATTTAAGGTTAACATTTTATTTCTAACCTATAACTGCATAAAACAATTATAAAAACAAACATTGTTCCTAAAAACATAGGTATTTAGGAACCTCAACTAGGCTATCATACTTACCAGAAATTGTTGTATATTAAAATCAACAAAAATATGGCTTAAAATTTTGGTTGTTGGTAGAAAACGCTCCTATATAGGAGCGTTTTCATTTTTAACTGTTTGTTTTAAATCAGCTACTTTTCAAACATCATTAGTAACTGTTTGACGGGTCAAACAGCTGAAATCAACAAATCAGTTAAAAAAATAGCTGATTGGTAGCTAACTAAACAAGGTCAATGTCTGCCTACTTTTTGATGAACCCGCTTGTTCTAATTAAGCCCAAATATCTTTTCAATACCACCTTTATCTATAATTTTCTTGTTTTGTTAATTAAATTTTGTTAATCAATTTTGTAAATAATGGTAAATATAATTTTAAGTCATCTTTCTTCATTAATTTTAATTTTTTTGTACATGCACATGAGTGTTTTTACCATTTTCAAAAAGTTCAAAAAACATTTTCATACATTTTATTAGAGTTAAAATTTTATTAATTCTTCATGATTAAATATTAATTTAATTAAGGGTGCATCTTGGAGCAAATAGTAAAATCAAAGTGGGAAGATTTGTACACCGGTGCATCTCTTTTATTACTTTAGCTTATATCATATCATCATAATTAAGCAATATAAGCTTACTCTTGAAATATCAAATATACGATTTGTACCTTAATATTATATAAAAAGTGTAAAAAAAATTCAAATTTTAATTTTAATAACATTTATATTTTTTATTTAAGGTTAAATAAATACTATTTTAATAACAATATAATACAAAATAATATCAGAAGAATTTAAATATTTTTGAAAAGTTAAAATATAAATCGTACCCATAACTTTTATCATTAGATATAATATGATACTTAAATTAATATTTCAATATTAATATAGTTGGTTGGTAATTTTAAAAGAGAAAATTAAGATTAATTAAATAAAATTACAAGTATCTTTCTGAGAAGTTTATAAATTTAAAAGTATTATTATATTCTTATCTATTTATGTTAAATTAACGAACAAGCCCCAAATAAAATTGAAAATTGAAAGTAACTAAACATAATTGTATTTTTGACTCAGGTCATATGGTTCATTATCGAGTTCCGCGTGGAGAAAGGACAACAACTTGACTCATCGTGTCTAGGCCAGTTAGGCAAATACCAAAACGGAAGGAAATTGAACTAAAGTGCCAAGTATATCATGTGAATCACGTTTGTAGATTTGAACTATAAATACAAGGAGGGGACCTGAAAGAAAGGTTTAGAATAAGGGCATAAGCACATTTAATGCTAATGACAGATTGCCCTGTTCCATTCTACCACCTCTTCAAATATAAGTTTGGACCAAATCCTCTAAACTCATAACCTTGTACTAACCCTCTTCCCTGTAATCTTATCTACATATTTTTTAGGTCCTATATATTTGTGTAAATGTGATCGTATGGAATAGAATTGATACAAGATTATGGGTACTCTTGTCTATTTGATGGATCCAACAATTATATTAATGAACGTTAAAGTGTGATTATATAGAGGGGGCAAAAGAAAGAGGGAAGTGTATACTATTATACTTTTGTTATTCTAACGTTATTCCAACTTATCTCATCCACATATTTATGTAAATCCCATATAAATATGTGAGTGAGATAAATTAGAATTGTAAATCCTATATAAATATGTGAGTGAGATAAATTAGAACAGCAAAAGCGAAACACGTAGCCTAATTCTAAAAAAAAGTACATAACAGATGATTTCATAATTGAAAAAAAAAACAAGAGTCAATTTTCACTTAAATATTTACAATTTTGGGAATTGGAATTGATAATAAACAGGACTAAGTCAAATGCATTTATTAGTGCCTAATGGTGTGTAAAGATAAGATGGGTAATAATGGAAAAAGTCCATACTTGTTTGATATTGATGCAAGAAAACGGAGCTTAAATTTGAAGATTGTTTAATAGTAACCGACTAAAAAGAAGAAAGCTTAGCCAAAGTTTGGACCACAAGTGAGACAATTTCTTACAATCCCTTCACCAAATTCCAAATCTGAATCTAAACCCCTAACCCAATATTTAACATAAGAACCACACACTCCTATTTTACACTTCTGGTCTTCTTCTAAAGTCTCGACCCCCCCTCCTTTAACGCCGAGTCCATTGCACCGTTTAAAGACTTTTTACACCCCCAATTCTCTCCTTTTCTTCTCTCTTCCTCTTCATTTATGCCCAATGCAAGAAGTGGACTGTCCATTGATTCAGATCTAATCACCTCAACTCCTAGTGGTGCAGGCTTCTTCACTCTGCACAACCCAACTGTGCTCAATTCTTTCCCTCTAGGACCAACAACCAAGTGTAACACCAACCTTTTTCCCACTCCTACAGCTACTCATACTAATACCACTCCTAGCACTACTACCAGTTCTGTTATGGATCCCGCCCCTACAACCTCTTCTCCTCCTCCCACCACCATCCTGTTCCCAGTCAACCGTCGCTGTTCTCACGATCCTGATCATCACGATTATGACCCGCTTCCCTCTGATGATCATAAACGGATGGTGGTCGTCGGTGAGACGGTGGACTTCTTTGCGGACAACAAAACCCGTGTCGACGTCTTTAAGCCCTTTAAGACCAACATCGATGATTTCAAGGACTCGTCGAGTCCTCCTGGTTTGGAGTTAAACGTGAACGTAAGTCTTCATCATTCATTTCCAACTTTAGTTCAAGTTTTCAATTATGGAATTATTTTACTTTTTCATCGTTTTTAACTCTTTTTTCTTTCTGGACCTTTCTCCATTTGTAGACTGGCTTGAATCTTCTTACTACCAATACTAGCAGTGACCAATCTATGGTGGATGATGGGATATCTTCAAACACGGAAGATAAAAGAGCTAAGAATGAGGTATTCCCCTCCCAAAATAAAAAATGAAAACTTTCTACTGTGCAAATGCATAATTCGATCTTTTTTTTAACGCGATATTGATCGATGCTACTGTGTTATTGGCTATTTTTGGCAGCTGGTACTTCTGGAAGCTGAGTTAGAGAGGATGAAGATGGAGAATTTTCGATTAAGGGACATGTTGAATCAGGTTACTAGCAACTATAGCACGTTACAGACGCATTTAGCGACAATTATGCAGGGCCAAAAGACTTCGGAGGCTGCTGAAGGACAACATGGTCAAGAAAAGAAACATACTGGAAATGGAGCAGTTCCTAAACAGTTCATGGATCTTGGTCTAGCTGCTGCTGCTGCCGGTGCTGTTGACACTGACGAGCTTTCGCAATCTTCATCTGAAGAGGAGAGGTCAAGATCTCCTGGAAATAATGCAGAGAACGGGAATAACAATGAAGAGTCGGTGGTGGTTGATCATGACAAGAAGGGGCTGGGTAGAGGAATTGATGAGAGAGAGGATAGCCCAGATCAGGGATCTCAAGGTTGGGGGCCGAATAAGATCGCCAGATTCAATTCTTCCAAAAATATTGATCAAACAGAGGCTACCATAAGAAAAGCTCGTGTATCTGTTAGAGCTCGATCAGAGGCTCCTCTGGTACTGTTAATTGGATAAAAAAAGATTAGAACTTCATCTTGAGATGTATTTTCTTTCTTAGAAAAGGAACTAATTCTTTATATATAGATCACCGATGGATGCCAATGGCGGAAGTACGGACAGAAGATGGCAAAGGGTAATCCATGTCCTCGAGCTTACTATCGGTGCACCATGGCTGCTGGTTGCCCAGTACGTAAACAGGTAATTTTTTCTATTCTATTCCATTGTTACATGAACTTTGAACCAGAAGACTATATTATTTTAGTGGTTTGTCAGGTCATATCCAGATGATAACTTTTTAAAAGGAGCAGGTACCATGTGGCCTTTAATGACGATTACTGTTGCGTAAAGAATTAGAAGATCTCTTGCGGCTTTTTGTTTTAGTGCTGCCCACTGACCTATCATGTAAGTTTAGGACAAGTCGATGTTTCTTTTGATCAAAATCTATTGGTGAATAGGTACAACGATGTGCAGAAGACAGAACAATCCTTATAACAACATATGAGGGCAACCACAACCATCCTTTGCCACCGGCGGCCATGGCAATGGCATCGACCACTTCATCGGCGGCGAGAATGCTGCTGTCGGGCTCAATGTCTAGTGCCGATGGACTGATGAACTCAAATTTCCTGACGAGGACTCTGCTCCCATGCTCCTCTAGTATGGCCACCATTTCAGCTTCAGCCCCATTTCCCACCGTCACACTGGACCTAACACAGAACCCCAACCCCTTACAGGTTCCAAGGCAATCAACACAATTCCAACTTCCATTTCCAAGCTTGCCTCAAAACTTTGGCAATGCTCCAGCAGCAGCGGCAACATTGCTACCTCAAATATTTGGACAGGCACTTTACAACCAATCAAAATTCTCTGGCCTGCAAATGTCTCAAGATATGGAATCTAACAAATCAGAGCAACCAGTGCAACAGAATTCCTTGACTGATACCGTAACCGCTGCAACAGCTGCCATTACGTCTGATCCTAATTTCACCGCAGCTCTAGTTGCAGCCATTACTTCTATAATAGGTGGTTCTGCTTCTCACCCTAACAACACCCCTAATACTAATGCCATTGCCAACCTCGCAACCACCAGCAACAGCAATGGAAACTTGACTTCAAGCAATAGCAATAGCAATAGCAACGATAACAATAAAATCCCCAGTTCAAGTTTTACAGGGAAGTGAAGATTTTGAATTTCTTCTTCCTTCTATTTTTTTATCCTTTCTTAGCTAGTAACATCCTTTTTTGGTTTCTTTCTTCGAGGAGATCTAGGATATGAATTAGTTTGATCCTATACTCTTTTGGTATGTCCAATAAACTCTGTTAAATTGTATTTCTTATACAAATCAAGTCCAAAAAGAAGACCAAAAAAAAAAAAAACTTAGAGAAGGAAGCATATGAATTAGTCGATTTTCGTATGGTCCCCTGCATTAAAGAATGGTTGTTTTGTTTTAATTCTCTCCACCCTTTCGTAAGTATTGTGTAGGTGAAGCCAAACCAGCTAGAAAGATAGAACCAAAGGAAGAGATAAAGATGGAGAATCGCATTGATTGAAATTAGTCCTTAGTTGGAGTTGCGTGCAGCAAATGGGACAAACAATGGAGGAAGAAGTCAAAAATAGCGTCTACTGTGATAGGGTGAAAGGTAGTTACTCTAAACGGACACTCAAAGTAAGGATGAGGAACTTTTAGTTGTCAGGACTTGAAGATTTTCCAGTCTACTTAATGACAGGCTACAAATTTAGTAGGATAAGACTTTCTGGTAACTTTGTCTACGTCCATTCATTTCCAATCGACAAGATAAAAGCATATTTATGTTCTGAAATCCTCATTAATTAATTATATTATAATCATATAATTTTGTTAATTAAAATATATTAATTGGTAAAAAATGGGCTAATTGCTAAAAAAATTCAAATTTTCAATTTTAGCATGAACTTTAAAAAGTAGCAATAAAATGTTCAAATTTTTAATTTTTTTCAATTCTAGCTCAACATTAGTCCCACCGTTACACAACCACGTGTCGACGTCTCTCACTAATCAGACACTTCAGCTGGTTTAGGAGAAGATTGTTTGATTAGGGAAACGACGTCGTTTAGCTTTAATAGTAAAACGACGTCGTTTCAACTAAAATCATATCTCCTTCCTTCTCCCTCTTTTCTCTGTCTCTTCTCTATCAAGCAACGCTTAAAATTCTTACTCTGAAATTCCTAATCTGTAATCTAAAATCCCCTAAAGTTCATAAGAGAGTCTATCACAAAGTTATTTGCTCCATCAGATCAACAAGCGTTCTTTGTGATTTTGTGTGTGGGTGTTTCATAAAAGAGTGATTTCGTCGTTGGGTAAAAACTGAAGATTTTAGCTAAACTACCATTGCATTTAAAAAATTAAAGAGAGGAAGGTTCTTCCCTACAAATCAGGATGAAATATCACATGATTGAATATTTAGGCTATGGACTATGTAATGTCATATTTTTCAGTAATTACCAAGATGTATATATTTTGCATACAACACAAAACAAAGTATGAATTGACTATCATGCATTCAGTTACGCTGATTTTTTTTATTCGACTTGTATTTCATACTGAAAACTAAGCGTATAAGTATTCAAGATTTTTACTGTTTAATTTACTATATACACATACAAATCAATCCGCCTTTTCAATAACAAACAAATCGTACCTTAACACAATCCAATTTGAATCCCTAATACCCTAGCACAATATAAGTCAATTTTCTGGAAGTACAAATCCAATTTGAAACTTGAGTACAACAAATTGGATTTGTGCTTTCGGAAACCTAACACAATCTAATTTGAAACCCTAGTATAACAACACACCATTTCATACAAAAACCGAATCAAAGTGGAAAGAACAATAGAGAAAGAGAGAGAGGATCAATTATACCCTAATCGGCGCCACAAGAAGTCCGGCAAAGAAATCTTTAGTTTTTACCCGACGACAAAATCACTCTCTTATGAAGCACCCATGCACGAAATCACAGAGAATGCTTGTTGGTCGGATGGAGCAAATAACTTTGCCATAGAAGAAGCACCAACGTATGAATTTACTCTCTTATGAACCTTGGGGGATTTTGTGTTACAGATTAGGGATTTCAAAGTAAGAGTTTTAAGTGTTGATCGATAGAGAAGAGAGGGAGAAGTAAGGAGATATGATTTTAGTTGAAACGACATCGTTTTACTATCAAAGCTAAACGACGTCATTTCGCTAATTAAACAATCTTCTCCTAAACCAGCTAAGGTGTCTTATTAGTGAGGGACATCGATACGTGACTGTGCCACGTTAGCACATTAACGGTGAGAATAACGTCAGGATATAATTGAAAAAAATTGAAAATTTGAGCATTTTATTGTTACTTTTTAAAGCTATAATTGAAAAATTGAAGAAAGTTTGAGCTTTTTTTAGTAATTAACCTATAAAAAATAATTCATTCCAATTCAATTATTGTATTTTAAAATTTCATTTTATTTCAATAATATAATTAATTTGAAAGGAATTTAATTCAATAAATAGTATATCTCAAATTATTCCTATGTTAATTAATTTATTGTCATTACAAATTATACGTGATCTATCGAAAACAACTTCTCTACCAGATAAAGGTAAGACTTCGTACTATTGAACCTTCTCAGACTCTGCGTTTTAACAAAACTCCTAATGGGTGTTATTGTTGCTATCAATCAATTTATTGATTAACTTAAGATTAAAATAATTTTTATATAAAATTTATACAACATATTATAATTTGATATTTTAACCTCATAATTTTAATACGTAATAAAAAATGAAATGTGAATAAATTTAAACTAAAAAAATCACTATAGAATTATAGTTTAAGTAAATGCATTATGCATTTGTAAATTTAGTATTGTTAAATTATAATATAAATAGGACCGCACAGATATGTGAAGATTTCTTAAAAATTATTTTATTATTTTATTTAAAAATTAAATAAAATAACATAGTAAAAAGTATTAGTTTATTAAATATCAAATTATTTAAACATGTACTATATCTGTTTGGGACAAAAGTCATTTATGCTCGTTAAGCACCGGCTTTGGGTGAGATACTTGTTGGGCCTTAAAGGTGAATGGACGTGGGTCTACAAAATTCTCGTGCAACTTTATTTTATTACATCATAGGGAGCTTACACGTCTGAGGACTAAAAGTAATCCATGCGGGTCCCAAGGAAAGCGGCATTTAACGTACAAAATTAAAAAATACACTTTCGCGGGCTTCGTTTGGTGGCCCACGCGTGAGCCTAGGCAGAAGACCCCTTCGTGGACTGGCAGTTTAGCAAAGACTAGTAGGAACATCTGGCTGGGTCCCATAGCCCTAGCCCCAGTATGGATGGAATCCTGCACCACCGTGGGATCCCAATCAACCGTATCACGTAACAACATCAGATGGTATTCCTGTTATTATGTACTCTTCCGTGTTCTTGTCTGTCTATGTAATCGCTGCACATATATTGCATCGACCTACATTCTTGCCCCTATCAAAACTGACTGAAAACTCCTAGAAGCACAAAATACTCTCACATCAGGTAAGACTCGTGTTTCCTCGCCTCCAGTTATGGAAGTCTTGAAGGATGATCTTTCAATGGGTTTTGCTTTACTTCTTTTTTCACAATGGATTCTATGAGAGCCAGCTTTTCTTGTTGTTTCTTATCTTTGTTACCAGAAAACATAAGAAAGTGATCGATCCATAGTTTTTCATTTCTTTTCTCTTAAGAATATTTTTGAGAATATGCGTCTCTTTTAGCTTTTAGGTACAATTACTTTGCATTCAGTAGTTTAGCTAAGTTCTGACTTTCCTCCTTTTTTTTTTTTTTTGAAGTATATCTCAGTAGTGTTTGTTCTTTTCTACTTTGTGCTTCTGATTATACAGAATCCATATGGTACAGAATTGCAATGTTTTTACTGGAAATAATAGCATCAGTTCTACCTTTGATGTTTAATCATTGACAGACGTTTGCATGTTTTGTGTGTATCCATGTCTTAAGTTGTTTTGACTAGAGAATAAGTTGTTTTGACTAGAGAACGCAGAACTGAGTACTCTGTTTTTGATTGTCTTTTATGCGAGGTACCAATTGTTAAAGACCATAGTGTTCCCCTTACCCCTTCATTTTAAACTTTTGTTCTTTGCCTTTCCGGTTTTGCATTATCCTGTTACTTCTTAATTATCCTATGATATTCTAGTTTAATCGAAGTCCTCCCGTTGGAATGGGATTTAGAGAAATTGTCTTTTATCTCTTTTTCAGCTCCTCTCGCTGCTATAGAGTAATCTCTTTGATGTTTGTTATTATGTGTTGTGAGATTAGTAAAATGGTTAATGTTCATTATGTACTTTTGCAGTTCCTGTTATGGCGACTAAATTAAGCACTCTATGGATAGCTTTTATCCTTTTCTATTCGATTGTTCTTTCTGCGCACGGTGATGGGTTGATCAGAATAGGATTGAAAAAGAAGAAATTGGTTAAAGTAGACAAGGAAGGGCAAGCAATGCAAGCAGCTACTAGAAAGTATAGACTCGGTGGTAATCTTGGAGAATCTGCGGGAACTGATATTGTTGCTTTGAAAAACTACCTTGATGCCCAGTACTATGGTGAAATTGGAATTGGCACACCTGCTCAGACTTTCACAGTGATATTCGACACAGGAAGTTCTAATCTTTGGGTGCCCTCATCAAAATGTTATTTCTCGGTTTGTCATATCGATCTCTTCATTTACTGTTTATTTCTCGGTTTGTCATATCGATCTCTTCATTTACTGAAATTGCTTTCCCCTGTTACCCTCTTTCTCTCCCTCAATATTTGGGTAGAAACTAACTATTTGATTTTGCATTTTTGATGCAGATTTCTTGCTATTTCCATTCCAGGTATAAATCTAGTGAATCAAGCACATATGAAAGCAATGGTATGGTCATTATCCCTGGCTTAACCTGTACACTCTCTCATGGCCTTGCAATATTCTTCTTTTAATCTCTTCTTCTTTTCTTGCATATTTAATTTAATGATGTTAATTATGCAATTTGTACTAGACGTTCTTTAATCTATTAAGGACATTGTAAATCAAGCCTGGGTGTTTGTCTTGCATACCTGGAAAGCAAGTGAAATAGTTTCAGTACTAAGTGTAATTTTTTAGGGTACTTCATACCATTTCTAGCCTCCTGTTGTTGTTGAATGGTGATTCATCTAACAACAAAAATTTATCCCAATATTTTCCAAGTGTGCAATTTTTTCCTTTACTGCCTCTAACCAATCTATTCTGCTTCATCTATGTTGTGAAAAGCATAACATTGACGTATACGTCTGTTCACACTAGTGCTATACATTTAAGTATATGCATCCATCACCAGTTTGGCAATGGATAGGATGCTTTCTTTTGTTTCATTACCAGACTTTTACATTCAGATTGATACAATTCACTACAGTATGTTCATCTCAATTAAAGTTCAAACTACATGAACATATTTATTGATAATGAGCGATTTATCTGAAGTTGAACCAATGTCATTTTATAAACAGTTTGACAAGCATACTCCACTTGACAGTACAAATCTGCATTTCAACTCATGGTTGTCTTGACCTTTTAGTCTTCTCAACAACTCTGACTGCGGAGATTTTGGTAGCTATTCCATCAGCAAAGAGCTCCATAATGAAACTTGAACTTCTAAGGAAAGGACTTAATTGTAACATTTTTATGATACAATTGAAAGGATCAGAAATTGGTAGCTATAACATGTAAAAGGGTCATACTAACAAGACATTAATGTGAAATGATCATTGATTACTGTGATGTTATTTTTGTTATAAAAGATCATAAAATTTTTATTTGACTGCAGTTGAGATTGGTAGGCTCTACAACTACATTTGGTTCTGAGCATAACTCGTCTTGAGATTGATCATGTTTTCAACATTGATACAGGAACCTCTGCTGCCATCCAATATGGAACTGGCTCAATTGCTGGTTTCTTCAGCCAAGACAATGTAAAAGTTGGTGATCTTGTCATAAAAGATCAGGTAAATTTTGTGAACCATAATCTTTGAAGATATTTTTTCTTTTTCTGTTAAATTCGTCATTGTGATGAGTGTTACTGCTCATTAGGACTTCATTGAGGCAACAAAAGAGCCTGGTATCACATTCTTGGCTGCCAAGTTTGACGGCATACTAGGACTTGGATTTCAAGAAATATCTGTCAAGAGAGCTGTTCCAGTTTGGTAAATCTTTTCATCTCATACTTTAGTGTCAGGGAGACTTGGTGGCCCAAATGTTTGAATTTCTTTAGAATTGTGCATGTTGTGTTCAAAATTATCAATGTAGTTTTCTTGCTGATTTATCTTAACATATTTTCTCACTATTACTGAGATGTTGTATTGAATTCTGAATTTACTTGATAAGACTTGATTTCTTTGTGTTTAGCTGTTTGTTTTGTAATTTTTCTAGGTATAACATGATTAATCAAGGTCTTGTGGAAGAGCAAGTTTTTTCATTTTGGTTGAACCGCAATGTTGAAGGGGAGGAAGGGGGAGAAATTGTATTTGGTGGTGTTGATCCTAACCATTACAAGGGAGAACACACTTATGTTGCTGTAACTCAGAAAGGGTATTGGCAGGTTTGCATCCAAAGTTCCTATTGTTTGTTGCCGAACTACCTCTTGTCTGTATTTCACGTACTTTGTTCTAATCTGTTTGTCAATTTTCCAGTTTGACATGGATGACGTATTGGTTGCAAATGAAACAACCGGTACTTACTCAGACTTCCTTTTTATCCTTTCATCTGGGGCATGGACTTGAGTTAACACAAATATACATGTCTGCTTATTATCCTGGGATATAATCTTCTTTACTTTTCAGGATATTGTGCAAGTGGTTGTAAGGCAATTGCAGATTCTGGAACTTCTTTACTGGCAGGCCCAACGGTATTTACTTTTCTGTTTTCTGATTGACCCCAATGACTTATAGACTGAGTGGCACTTTCGAAAGACAGTTCATGAGTAGTTCTGCAGATATTATGACTTCCTTTTCTGTTATTCTTTTGTATCATCAACCAAACTGGTGACTTAGTCACAAAATTATGCTGTAGTTCTTTTGTGTACCATTGGCTTAAAACATCACACCTCCATGCTTGACAAAGCTAGTTTCTATCGTTGACAACCTGCTTCTTAGATTGTTCTTTCATCAGCTTGATGTGATTCATCTATTACTCCTTTCCTATCAATGCAGTATTGTAGTCAAGAATATTTTCCTAGGGAATTAGTAGAGGTTTAAACTCTATATACATTCATTTGCAGTATCAGATTCTTGAATAATTACTGTTTGAAAATAATCACTGCTGTCTAGAATTTTGATAATATGAATTTCATTGAAGAACCTGTCATTTGTCAAATTGCTTATTTTTCGTTGTTCTTCAGCCTTTTGCAAGTATATTCTCTCTTGAATCTGATGACTGTTTCTAATATGTGGTTTCAATCTTCAGACTGTCATCACTCAAATTAATCATGCCATTGGAGCCTCCGGTATTATAAGCCAAGAATGCAAGACAATGGTTGCACAATATGGGAAAATGATAATTGAAATGCTGGTAGCTAAGGTGGGGATGATAGGTCTGGTTCTTGTATATTGTATCCAGCACCACTTCTCTTCCATCACAGTGTGTGTTTTTGGGGGAAGCTTCACATGCTTAGTTTCTCTTTCATGCCCTTTTGAACCATATCGTGAACCCGTTTTAAATGAGCTGACTAATGCTTTTCCATTTGTTGTAGACACAACCACAACAGGTGTGCTCTCAAATTGGATTTTGCACATTTGATGGAACTCGCAGTGTTAGGTCAGCTGAAACATTTTGGTGGTTCTAATTGTATATGTTCTTATAGACAATCCTAGTTAGCTTCTTGAGCTATAGCTATGGCATCATGGATTAATTTGACCACTGTTTCTAGTATGGGCATTGAGAGCGTGGTGGATGAAAATCTAGATAAGCACTCAGATGGTGTGCATGATGCCATGTGTACTGCTTGTGAGATGATGGTTGTTTGGATGCAAAATCGTCTCAGGCTGAATCAGACAGAAGATCAGATTTTGAAATATGTGAACGAGGTACTTTGCCTTATTATTCCCTTTATGGGGAAAAGTAGTTTGAAAACATTAATAACCACAATTTAATTTCAGCTCTGTGAAAGATTGCCAAGTCCAAATGGAGAATCAGCTGTTGACTGTAGCAGTCTGTCTTCCATGCCTAGTGTCTCATTCACAATTGGTGGTAAAGTGTTCGACCTTACCCCAGAGCAGGTATGTCATTGCTTTTTTTTTTTTGTGAATAATCATTGCTTGTTCTACTTAACTGTTAATTCAAAGACTTTTCATGTCACATTAGTTTGGTTAACCACAATTGTGGAATGGCAATTTCCTATCTGGCTGTAAAAATCATAGCTTTATTATTTCTTGCACCAAAGTGATTGTCAAGCTGTCTTAAAATATCAGTTTCTATCTTCCCATAATCTATCACTTCATTGATGAATTACTTGGTTCATTTATTTGAATGAATATTTATCATTTAATTCATTCGAGAAAAGATGCTAGTGGGAGGCTATTTTCAAGGTGCCCTGTTCTCTTTCATTGATGATTCCTGCATCACTCCTGATGACAGTGCCATCTTTATCTTCTCTCCTGCACTTGAAGATTTCTAGGCCTTGGGAATGAAGGATAATTCTGCTTGTCATCTGATTCCGCTACCCTCAAAACAATTACACAGTACCATCTTTATTGTCCTTCCCGCACTCTGATAAAACATAAAATTGCCATATTTAGAAGAAAAGTAGAAAGAAGTGAGCTTACGTCATTTAGTCATACATAGAGAAAGTCGGAGGGATGCTTTGACAAGAATAATTGATGGTGTTATCTCAGCGGAGAGGAAAAATCAAGTGAGGTCCTTATATTCATGATGTTGTGAAGTACAATTAGGGTCTCAGGTCAACTTTGTAGTATATTATTTTATTTTTTCAATTGTTGCATACTTTCTCTGGTTGTTTCCATAAAGTAATATGTCATATCTGTGGTGATATTGTGTATTGTAGTGCCTTTTGTCTTTTTAGGCTGACTTTGTTTATCTTTTCTTTTATGCTAATCGTTTGTTGTGTTATTTCAAAACTATCTGAATGGTGTTCCAACGGATCAGTATGTTCTTAAAGTGGGAGAGGGCGATTCAGCTCAATGCATTAGTGGATTTACTGCATTAGATGTACCTCCTCCGCGTGGACCTCTATGGTAAGTTGCTCTTCTATTATTGTGAATTACACAATTGCATCTTATGGTGCAAGTAACACCATTCTGCTCAGTTGAAAGCAAAAGGGCAATGAAAATCTCTACTCAATCCTCAGTGTTCTGCATTAAGCGTAATCAGACTGTTTATTTAATTTCTATTCCGCTGTTTCAACGAGAAAGTTATTCACTTTCTAATAGGTGTTGACAAGATGCATTACTATCCAGCTGTGTTTAGGAACCCGGACCGGACCGGCCGGTCCAACCGGTTCGACCAGTGACCGGTCGGCTAACCGGTCCGGGTTGAGGCAGAAAACCGGTCCTAAATTGGACCGGTGTGAACCGGTCAAAACC
>JAOQMQ010000196.1:36585229-36598302 GCA_027563845.1 Erythroxylum subrotundum
TTTTTATTTTTTTATTTTTTAAATATTTTTAATTATATTTATAATTAAATATAATTATTGCATAATTATTACGTCACCCGGTCGAACCGATCAAACCGGTAACCAGTAAGGCCACCGGTTCGGTGACCGGTCCGGTTTTGAAAACATTGCTATCCAGTCATTTGAAGTTGAACAATAATTTTGCATGACGGAGTTCCCAGCATTAGTCAGCATATCATTCCTAGTCTCTAAGCGTCATAATTTATTATGAACTGAACAGGCAAGAAACCTATACAAGACTATCCCTAAAACAATTTGAAGTCCCCGAGAGGAAGACTACTGAAATGCACTTGTTTAGAGAAACTCTCTTCAGAAGCTCTATTTGACTAGACTAAATGAAATACATCAGTTCCCAGCCCTTTATACAAGTCTTTAGGTTAAATAAAATGTAAAACAGTAAAAGTATATTCTTAGCGAGCAAGTTTTCCACTCAAAACAAAACACGACAAGTTAGAACCTAAATACATCAATTCTCCTTAGTCTTGTTGTCAGACTTTCGAATTCCAGATTTCTTCATAAATCGTATATCATTTAAAAGATTATTGTGTTGCTGATTTGTACGGTGCTTTGCTGATGCTGTTTGTGGTACAGGATTCTGGGAGATGTTTTCATGGGTCCTTATCACACAGTGTTTGATTATGGGAACTTGAGAGTTGGATTTGCTGAAGCAGCTTAACTGAAATCCATCTTTGTATCAATATATATACCAATCCACTTCCTTATGTATCAATATATATACCTATATATTTCCTAATTGTCCTGTAACAAATACATGTATACACTGTGCTATTAAAGATTTATGTTCAGCAAGCTGTGGACTTGGTAAAATGTTGTGTTCCCGTCCTGAACGTGTAAGCATATTCTGTATTAAAGTTCTTAAGAGAAAAGGATGATGTTCTAAAGGAGATTGAACTCATCTTCTTTTATTTTTCTTACTGCAGTTGAAATACTGGATTAATGTATAATCCTTCCATAACCATATCGGTATGAACGCTGATTTTTCAGGGCGTGATTAGCGTTAGAAGTACTGAAAGAAATAATAATCCAACATCACTTGTAAAGAATGAGACCCTCCAACAACTAAAACAGTACACTCCGTTGCCTCTCTCTTTTCCACAAGAAAAATTAAGAGTAAATACGTATGAATCCTAAAGCGTTCACATTGAAGGGTGACCCGCTGTTTAGTTTTGAAGTAGTGCCATTGATTCCTTCAAAAGCTACGAAAACGTGAGACAACATACAGAGCAAACCAAAAGACCTTGTTAAAAGTGCCTGCTAACAGCATTTCATGACAAAGCAAAGTCATAGTTGAGCTGGTGACCCAAAAGAGAGTTTCAAGTGAGTTCGATCGGACCACCAAATCCCATCTAAGCTGAAACATTGTTGCTACTCAGGCCCGGAAATGGATGTTGTACAATCAACATCACCCCACCGATATCAATTTTCCTTTTCACCTGGTCTATTTTATGGCACAAGATCACCTGTACCAGTTATTCTGATCTTATTATGTGTCACTCCATCTCACATAAATGTGTGGCTGAGATGGAGTGACACAATAGCTGGTACAGAAGATCACATCCCCTATTGTATCACCTTCTTTCCCGATTAGTCATTCAATTCCTACTCTTTGATTACATACTTAAGAAATGGTTCAAAACAAATTTTAGAACTTAAAATTCTGAAATTAAATATGAAACATTTAATTACAATGCTAGTTTAAGATTTTTGTTCTAACATGGTATAGTAGCAACAGAAAAACTCGAATCCAGATCTTCTGTCCAATATTACTCTTTCTTATTCTGCCTCATAAAATCTCAGTCATTTATTTTGCGGGACCCATGCGGAATCTATGTGGAACCCACATGAATAAATGACTGAGATTTACTGGACACAATAAGACACTATAATATTAGACAGAAGATCTAGACTCGAAAAACTCTAATATCCAGTGAAGAAGATTTTTATTGGATATATTGGATTTTAGAGTTACAGTGAGTCATAAGTGCACTCAAAAGGAACATGGAATAGGAGATTTTGCCATTCGGGGATTGGCTAAGAAATGGGTAGCAAACTGTTTATCTGGGTCAAAATCATGCTTGTTTCTGAGTACACAAACTCTTTTTTGTTTTAAATAGAAAGCAGATGAATACAAAACCGACACATTTATCACTTTTTAATAACTGAAACCAAACCCTTGCGTACCATTTGTAGGAAATTTATGAAGATTGGCTGGTTCTATTCTATCTCTATGATCTCTAGAAGTGGGACTCGGTCTCTAGAAGTGGGACTCCAGACTCATAATTTGGACTACATACAATACACACACGTGTATCAAGCAGGGGACCAAACTCTTATCTGAAACAACTAAAAGGGTAAGTTTAGTTTCAACAAACAAGCGACACATAACAAATTGAAACCCAACGCATCAACTCCCCTTTCAAGATCAAGACGGAACGCCAAAGCAACCAAAGTGATCGAATCCTATCATAAGAAAGCGAAGGAAGAGAAGGATGAGCAAATTTACATTTCAATGGGTCCACTTTCTATGCACATATGCTTTGCTTATTATGCCCCCTACGAGTTTCCTACCGTCTCCCCACTCATCACGGACCCTCAGAGCGAACCGTTCAACCCTAAACCAATCATCAAGTAAATAACCTTATGCTTACCAAAAGAGGCCACGTAGAGAGGAGAACAAATTATAGACACCTAGAACAGTTACGTACAGACCTATTATATAAGATGGTTGCGAGAGAAAGGCGTAAGAGTCTACGTGGCGTTGCCACCTAGGCAGCATGACAAGAACTGGAAGGCGGTGACCATAACTTGGGAACTACCAGTTTCCCTTCTTTTGATTATTATTGTTGTCATTCTTAGGTTGCACCACAAGCATGTTAATAATAATATAGACGTAGCCACTCTCATCTCCACAAGTACGTTCCCGAATCGAAGCGTGTTGTGTTCGTTTAAGTTTCATTATGCACGTGTTCCATGTTATGTGGTCCATTTTGGGCTCATTGCTTTTTTCCATAATTGTTTATCTTCGCCATTCATGTTTTGCCAGTTAGCAGATTCCCAGTTTCAAGTTCTCTGTCTAAATTCTTAAGTAAAATGACATCGTTTTGTTTAGAACAATTGTGCTCCGGACAAGCTTAAGCTTAAGCAGCCTAAACTTATCAAAAAATTACTTAGAAAAATTAACGAGGCCGGCCATGAACTGGCTAATTATGATACCTAATGGTATTTTAAAATTTAAGGTAGAATAAATCTTCAAAATTACCAAAAAAAACAAAGTAAAACAAATGATAATAGATAATGGATGGGGAGTTGCTTTCGATGGAAGAAAGGGTCTCTCGAGATAATCTACCTTATAAGCCACGCATAAGATCACGTACAACAATCACCCTTTCCTTCACTTCACTTAACTAAACTATGAGCGTTAAAATTTGGTTCCAACTAACGGAACTACTACGACCCAACAAAGCAGACGAACTGTTCATTGCTGGTATTATGACATGATAGCATTTCCTTTATTCCTAATTACACCCACCTGCTTAATTAATTATTCTGTGACGACTTTAGGAATTAGTTGCAACATTTTTGGTCCTCCTTTTCTGGCTTTATTTCACTCAAAGTGACCGTTTCTTTCACACTTTGTTGAGATTCTTTATGACGAACGTGTAACTTAAGGAAGAGCATGTCAAACCCATTTTTTGTTATTGTCAGCCGATACTCAATTCATCATTTCATCATTGAAGAATTAATTAGATCCTTGAGTGAGTAAATGGTGTTTTAGGTGTCGTTTATGTTCTTTTAGGCCATTATTGATTCATTTCTTGAAGAAGTACAGAAGGGTTAGATTAGATGATCAGCTGCTTCTTCCTCAACGACACATGTAAACTGGAGAATGATTAATTTATGATGGTTACTTAGCTTGAAGGACATAAAAGATGGTTGAATAAAGTTATCTAATCTTGAGGGATATATATCGTTAGTGGAACAAGTACTCACGGCTTCATCTATAGTATATATATACATACTAAACTAGCACGACTCCAGTACAAGTCTATCCATACAGGAAGAGACTAACGACTTTCTACGAAAGAACAAAGACAATCCTTCGAAATTGTTACTAAGATTCATGTACATGGCAGTTAATTTGAGTTCAGATCTTTTGTCAAATTTTTATAGTATTTTATTGTGTCCAATAAATTTTAGTTATTTATTTATACCGGCTTTATATTTATTTATGTAGAACCCACGTAGATCTCGTATAAATAAATTATTAAGATTTACTGAACACAATAAAACACCATAAAATTAAAGTGACGATTTTTTTCCATAAATTTTGGGAGGAAGACCATAATCATCTCAACTGTACTAATTATATAAAATGTGAAAGAAAGAAAGGGCAATTGGATAATAGGTGGGAACTTGTCCTGTCCAATCCAATCTGACATCGCATCATAAATAATATGTAACGGAGCCAATTGCAATTGACCTTCATTGTTCCAATTTTGACTTTGATAGACGCCCAAATGACCAAGGAGCTTGTACTTTTCGAAAGAAGACTTGAGTTTCGACAATCCCATCAAATCAACTCTCTTTTGGTGGTTAAACCCACCCACCACCCTCAATGTTCACACATTACGGTAAGCCACCAAACTTAATTGGCTTTCAATGGCCAAGTAGTACTGCTGCTACTACATCTTCATCTTGCATACAAAACAAAAGCTTGGTGGTGGTCTATCCTCCGTTACCACGCTCTGTCCTATCCAATCTAATCCAATCCTATCCTTACCGTACCAAACTAAGATCCAAATACAAAGTTTCTTACCTTACCATGCCATACCCCTCCTTTATTGATTGTTGTACACTAATTAATATATACACCCCGGACTTCCCCCTAACTAGACACGTGTTCACTTTCCCACTTGCCACGTAAGGGCATGCCCATGGTTTTTCAATCCCTACCCTTATTTTGACACGTTGTATACTCTGCTTTTAAGGAATTGTCAAACTCTGGAGGAAAGACGAGAATGACTCAACCAACCAATTAAAACTGCCCTTTTATGTATATATATATATATATATGCTCTGCCATTCCCACCATCCTCCGAACGTACATCAAGCTTCATTTCTTTCTTTCTGTTATCGACCAAATGGATTGGATTAGAGGCCAGACCATAGGCCACGGCTCCACTGCCGCCGTCTCCCTCGCCACCTCAATCCATTCTGGTCAAGTATTTGCCGTCAAGTCCACCGAGTTATTCCAATCAGAGTTCTTACAAAGGGAGCATAAAATTCTCTCTTCCATAAGCTCCCCTCATATAGTTAGCTACAAGGGCTTTGACGTTACTAGAGAGAACGATAAAGTTTTGTTCAATCTTTTCTTGGAGTACGTGCCGGCCGGAACTCTCTCTGATACCATCCGTCAACACGGAGGTAGATTCGAAGAATCAATCATCAGATGCTACGCTTCTCAAATTTTGCAGGGTCTTGATTATTTGCATTCAAATGGATTGGTGCATTGTGACATTAAGGGTAGCAACATTCTCATGGGAACGAGTGGCGCTAAAATTGCTGATTTCGGGTGTGCAAGACGGGTCAACCCTGTGGAGTCCGATGCGGCCGAACGCATCACAGGGACGCCAATGTTTATGGCTCCGGAGGTGGCTCGTGGGGAGGAGCAGGGGTTTCCCAGTGATATATGGGCTTTAGGGTGCACAATCATCGAAATGGCTACCGGAGGACCGCCATGGCCGGATGCCGGGGACCCGGTTTCTGTTATCTACCGCGTGGGTTATTCGGACAAGTTACCGGAGTTCCCATGTTGTCTGTCAGAACAAGCAAGGGATTTCTTGGACAAGTGTTTAAAGAGAGATCCAAAGCAGAGGTGGACAGCTACTCAACTTCTCAAACATCCCTTCTCGGTCGAACTCAATTCTCAAATTATTAAGCAAATTCAAGAATCTAAACCACCTTCAAATTCTCCTACAAGTATACTTGATCAGGGGTTTTGGGATGAATCAGAAAGCCTGGAGAACCTGGTGCATAGCTGTGACGAGAGCTCAGCTAGTGACAAGATCAGACGGTTGTCGGTGCTGTCAGAGGGGCCCAGTTGGGTCTGTGATGAGAATTGGATCACAGTTAGAGAGAATTCAAGTGAGGCAGGTGATAAGATTGAAGCCAAAGATAGTATGGTTGACTACGGTTTGGTAGAGGAGGAGTTGTTTAACGATTTAGACAAGGAGATGAGCGGTAGGTTTAGCAGGGAATCTTGGGGTGACTGTAGATATTGGGATCGATGATTTTGTAAATGGGGACAAAGTAATACTCTTGATTCCTTCTAGTTCTAGGAAAGTATCATTTTTACAAGACTAATTCAAGTTTAGTATTCGCTCAACATTCGTCTAAACCTGTTAATTTTCTTGGCGTTCTCATTCAGATTTATTAGTTAATTGACATTTTCCAAGGTCAAAACTAAATCCATTTGTAACGAGTTGACCCAACACACCGTATTGCAAATGCTCTGTTTCTGGATAAGCTCTGGCGGAAACGGACAGGTTGAGAAAGTTCTTCGGAATTGGTTCTGAGGACATTTGGTCTAAATGAATAATTATGGGGGAATTTGGACAGCTCCCATGTCATCCCTTTCGTTTCTGAAAAGGGCGGTAACATGGTGAGGTAAGAGTGACGCAATCCTATTCCAGCGCAACTGTCCCTGTTTCTTTATTCAATAGTAAGTGGACACTGGATCGGAAACTTCCGGAACAGATAAAGCTAGCTGGTGTGGCGGTGGGGATGGTGGCGGCGGTGGAACATTATTATTAGCCAAGTGAAGTGAAAGGGCGGAAGCTTCTTTGATGTTCCAATCCCTTTAAGCAACATCCACCTTTCCAGAACCATTAGAACATTTCCGAGCTCCAGGGATTCCACCAATTCCCGTCGTTTTCTTACATGTGGCGGCTAGAATTACACGGTGCAAAACATTACACATTTTCTTGTACTGAGTCGAACACGCATGATTCTTGCTTCTCAGAGTTGCGAAAGAACTATTGGAAGTGTATGAGTCATGGAATACAGGTGCGCACTTGTGCAGCTATAACGGCGTGACAGGATTTCATTATATGCTACTGATACAGGTGTGGACGTGTGCAGCTATGACGGCGTGACAGGATTTCATTATATGCTATGTCCAATAGAGAAATATATAGGCTACTCTATTTTTCATAACCTAATCAACTATATTCATCAAGTTTCTATAAGCAAAATATATCATATTATAACATTTTTCAAATTTACATTCAAACCCCAAAATTTGATTAAATTAGCTTTGTCTTTTTAATTATTTTCTAGGTGTAACTTATTAAGTTCTTAAATATATTTACAATAAATATAAATAATTTTTAAATTTAGAAAACTTAAAATATTTTAATTTTTCTTCATTTTTAATAAAATAATGCATATTCATATACTAAATTAAAATATAATAAAACATTATAATCTCCTAAATATTATGAATATTAAAACAAGGTCAATTTTTTGTATATAATATTATATAATACAATCAAGTATTTCTCTAATAAATATTAATCAAAACTTTTCAACTATTTAAGTGTAATAAATTATATATTAATCACTAATTATTTTAATTGTTTGTGTTATGTCTAATGATTAATAATTAAGTTAAGATAGATAATAAATAGTTAAGCATAATTCTCATATGAGATGTTTTGGTAGTTTTTAAGTCAACAAGTCACTTATATAATTGACACAATGAACTTTTAATGTTTAGAATAAAAATGCCCATGAAAGATCAATTTAAAGGTTTTATTCTCTAATACATTTATTTAATTATTTTCATACTTTTGAGCATAAGATAATATGATTAATGAGATTGATTATTTTTTTATATTAAAAAACATAAGATAACTAATGAGTTCAAATAGGGATAAATTATGAGTCGTTTGATTTCACTTTTATTTTTTATTGTAGTTTTTGGATTTTACCTGTAGTTTTTAATCTTTATCTTCTTCAAATAAAACAAAAACTGTTTGATTCTTAATGTTAATATAGTAATGTTTTGTATTACTGATAATAATTAAATAATAGATAAAATTATTAAAATTAATTTGTAAAAATTAATTAATGAAGTACTTTTATTTGGATCTCTTATATAATATTTATTAATAACTATTTCTAAAAATATACTACATTTTATTAAAAATAAATAATTCAATTAGTGAAAATTGTATAAAAATAATATTTTTATACATGTGGGCTAAACATTATGTACACTCCATTTTTTTTGCAATCGTTAAGTGGGCTTAAGGTGAAGTGGGCTTAACGTAACTAGCTCTTATGAGCAGAGAAGATGTAAACTTAAAAGGACAGCTGAGCTAATCTATAAAAAAAACAGTAGGGCAGAACCACCTACTCTTCTTCATTTATAGTTCTTCCTCTACTTCCCTATCCCATCCCGCTACTTTCTTATTGTAACTAAACTACCTAACCTCATCTGATATTGTCAACCGTCGGACTGGTGCAATAATGTTACTACGACCTATTACTACTCTTACCAAACAACGAGCTAGCTCATGCTTGAACTAAAGATAATTTACTTTTATTTGTACTGAACGTCACTACATTCAAAAGAAACATAGATAATGATTGCGAATTAATCAGGGGTGCCACTGCAACTGCAACATTAAGGTTGAATTTCCCGTTTATTCTTTACTGTTGTCTTGGGATTGAGGTGCAAATGGCTTCTAGTGGTCTCTACTTACCATAAAGCAAGTATGTTAACGGACGGGAATGCAAAACTCTCCTATATTTCAAACACCACAGATAATCATTAGGAGTTGGTTGTATTGTAAGAGCACTACAGTAGGTAACAATAACAAAGCCGAATATATATTTCACCATCAACATTCACATGCATGCTCTCCGGAGAGCTCTTAAAGATAACCAAATGCTAAGCATCATTCGGTTGACGAAATGCTATATATATAGGCATATATTACCTTGGTTAAAATCGTTACTGATTTTCGATTGAATTTGTTAATTCTGTGCTGGCTATCGACGAAGATGTTTAAAAGGAGTATGGCTAGTAAGGCCACTTTATCTCCTTCTACTTATAGTTTTGGAGTGGCTATTCATCTTTGTGAGTGCTTGCTGCCATTCTGCTAAAAAGTTGATAGTGCGGAGAGATACTATCGTGATATTGAAGAAGAAATGTCATGATACTAGGAAGGAACTGTCGTGGTATTAAAAAAAGTCTTCATGGCATGCATATTTGGATTTTGATATATATACATTATAGATTAACACTTTGTTAATAAGTATTGATTGTTATGAACTCTTAAACTATTAGAGAACTCATTTTGATGTACTCATAAATTTTAATTATAGTGGATTATTTTTTGAATTAGGTCCCGTAATTTTTGCTCATCACAATGAAAAGGGTATCTAAATTAGAAATTTAATATTTTTTGTTTGATTTATTTTTTGTATATTCGTTTTTAATCCTCACAGTTTCATTCCAGAGAGAGGTTTTATTTTGCTCCCTATATTGTGCTATTGTTGCTTCCCTTGTGTCGAACATCAAGTGGCATCAGAGCTTTGGTTTACTATTTATAAGTTTAGCTTGATTGAAAGTTAGAGCCTAATTACGGTAGAATGATCAATTAGAATGGCAAAAATTATCACAAATAGAAAGGTAAGATAAAGATTTGTTGTTTGTGAAAAGAAGCATCAACTGGTATTTGTCAATAAAATGCCCGAGTCTAAAAGTGACGAAGAATGGACATTTGAGCATGAAATTGTTTGTGGCTCTATTAGAAAATGGGTAGATGATAATAATTTGAATCACATTTCAAATGGTTCAGACTTTGCGGGACAAGCTTGAATTTTTGTATATGTCAAATACAAATACAGGTAACAATAAATTGCTTTTGCTTAAACAAGCTATGAATTTGAGGTATAAGGACAATAATTCCATTTTTTATCACTTGAATGAATTTCAATGATGCTTTAATCAATCGTCTGGCATGGGTGTAAGATTTAAAGATGAGCGTTTTGGAGCTTTAGTTGTAACATATTTTTAGACATTGATATTTACTCATAATACATCGCAGAATATTGAATTATTTTTTGATTTACATATAGAACTAAATTATTAAATATCAAAAATTGAAAGATCAATATTAAATTACCTAAAGGGTTTGAAGAAAAAAGACAAAATTGACATTAAACATATAAAATTTCAACTGATTGCTTAAAAAAACTCCTATAGAGGAGCTTATCCAAAATAAGCTGATTGAGTTGACTGATACAACAAGCTAAAATAGATCAATCAGCTAAAAAAGAGCTTATTAGCTATTCACCAAATAAGGCTTATATTGTGCTATTGTTGGTTGCTTTCGTTGCATCAAACTTGGTATCAGAGCTTTGGTTTACTATTTATGGGTTTAGCTTGATTGAAAGCTAGAGCCTAATTACAGTAGAATGATTGATTAGAATGGCAAAAATTATCACAAATAGAAAGGTAAGATAAAGATTTATTGTTTGTGAAAAGAAGCATCAACTGGTATTTGTCACTAAAAAGCTTGAGTCTAAAAGTGACGAAGAATGGGCATTTGAGCATGAAATTGTTTGTGGCTCTATGATAGATGATAATAATTTGAATCACAGTTCAAATGATTCACAACTTTGTGGGACAAGCTTGAATTTTTGTACATGTCAAATACAAGTAACAATAAATTGTTTTTCCTTAAAAAAGCCATGAATTTGAGGTACAAGGACAATAATTCCATTTTTGATCACTTGAACGAATTTCAATGATGCTCTGATCAATCGTTTGGCATGGGTGTAAGATTTAAAGATGAGAGTTTTGGAACTTTAGTTGTAACATATTTTTAGACATTCATATTTACTCATAATTTCATTGAAAGAAAAGATCTTACTTTGCTCATCATATTATACATTCATGTATTGCCCTTCGATTTCATGTCTTTTTCCATTTCTTCTGGTCCAGCAAAAGTAAAGTTGATAGAAGTCTCAAAGATTAGAGATTTGTAGCCAATCATATACACATAAACGAGAGTATAGAGAAGATTTTTAACTTCTCTTCGAGCTACAGTACTGCTTGTCAACCTTGGAAAACAAAGTTACTCGACGTTCCCACGACAAAATAATCCAGCAGAAACATGCCTAACTGTAAAAGGATTCAAGCAAAAATCGCCACTTTATAACACCCAACTCAACATGGTCAGGTTGATGTGACGGACAATCATAAGAAAGTCCTGAATCATAGACTGTAATTAGGTTACAAACAAAAATCGCAAATCTTGCTCTGTCAATTTCCCCAGGGCAGCTGACGTCCCTCCTACGGTCCTGTGAGAGGGCATTACAAAGAAATAAATTAGACTTGTTCAAATGTTATTTGCTAACGATAAAGATCAAAGAAAGATAGCATAGAATTAAAAGAAAGGACCTAAGTGCAACGGGCACAATATGTTCGAATCTATACATGTAAATCACGATCAATAACCGACTTACCCCTCAAACACTACTTCCTTCTTTGCTTGCAATTGCAGAATCTTCTCCTCAACCGTGTTCTCAATTACAAATCTCACAATCCTACGGTGCAAATACGTCAGCCATTAAGGGCATGAAACTCGTTGCTTATAATGATAAGCTTAAATACCATACCTGATTGGTTTATACTGTCCTATTCGATGGATTCTGTCTTGGGCTTGCCTCTCTACAGCTGGGTTCCACCAAGGGTCCATCAAGAATACCTGAAAGTTTACACAATTTCATGCAATTATGAATAACCTGGATAACAGTCACAAGGAGGGCAGATTGGCATCTGAGAAAATGATGGCAGCCAAGATAACAGAATAGACGAAGATGTATATAGCTATTAATAATAAATGGGACAATAGAGAACGGACCTTGCAATAAACAGTCAAATGAGTAATGACTAGCAAAGAGAGAAAGAGCACAAGACTAAAACTAAACGTAAGAAATTTGTGCACGTAATACTGGCACAGAAGTGGTAAGGAGCTTCATGTAAACACTTCTAAATCTAGGCCACTGAGGTAGAATAAAGTTAACTACCGCTCTCCAGTAAGGCATAAAGGGAACGCATATACAAGCATCAAAATGACTTGAGATAGCTCACATGTGACGCCACTGTCAGATTTAAGGCAACACCTCCAGCCTTCAAACTCATAAGGAAAATTCTGCAATCTGGATCCTCAGAAAATCTCTTAATAGCAGCATCTCTTGCAGGCAAAGACATGCTTCCGTCCAATTGAACACAAGTTATACCAGACTACAAAATTGTATCATGTTAGATGCTCCTTCAAGTTCAATTGGAAAATAACATAAAAAGGCATAAGATAAGCACCTTCATGAGAGAATAGTTAATAAGATCCAAGAACGAGGTAAACTGGCTGAAAACAATTCCTTTTGCAGAGCCATCCCTTTCAACCATACATCTAATCTCCTCTCTCTAAGGGCATTAAATGAGTCGGCAGTTACCAAGAGATTGCAAACAACAGGCAGGTTGCAGCAATTAAAGCAAAGTACTTGTAATAACAGCGCAACTTTCATGTACTACATACCAAGGCTTCTATTTTTGTGCTTGTTTGAAAATTATTTAACTCTATTCTGTTCAGAATACTAGAGGATCTGAAGCCCTTGACAGTTGTTTTAGTCATCTGACGTCCACTAGTCAAATCAGCAGTAACTAACTTTGAACAGTTGGGACAACGGACTTGTCCAACAGTGCTGGAGTAATCAAGTAAACAAGCCTTACAAAAGACATGAGCACAAGCAGCAACCTGAAAGAATAAATAGAAAAGTGTATAAGAACATCGAGGGGAACATGAACAGTTCTGTTAACATCCATGCAAGAACAGCAGCAACAAGGTACAGCGGAATTGAGAAAATAAAAGAATAGGAAGCAGATAAAGAAAAAGAAAAAACAAGGACAACCACAACACTGTCACTATCTAAGAACA
>JAOQMQ010000196.1:36620122-36634265 GCA_027563845.1 Erythroxylum subrotundum
AGTTTATTCTTAGAGAGAAGAGCTAATCTCATAGCTCGTGACCAGGTATTATAATTTGAGCTTGTGAGAACTGGTGACACAAGAATGAATGAAGGATTTTCATTTGGATGCAAGAAATAGGGACTAGAAATAGGAATCGGAGGATCAACCAAATAAGCCATTTCTGGATTTTCGAAGAAACAAGAACGAAAAGCCAGAGGCTGTTAAGAAACAAAATCAAGAAATCTTAGGAGAGGAAGTAAATGCCAGAGAAATTTCGAGGCTTTGATACCATGTGGAAAAGGAATTTTGGGAATTTTCTGCATTACTTTCATTGATTAGTCAAAGTGTTTATATACAGATTGACTGCTAAAGAAAAGAGAAAAACTAACTGGTACGAACTGCTGGTTGCCCTTGCGTTGACCTATTATGAATAAGAGAACAAGAATTTAAGAAGAGAAAATTAGATGATAAACTGGTTAAATAGAGGAAACCAAGGCCTCAGCGTTGGAAAACGTTTAATTGTTTTAACTGATGGCTGGACTTATTTTATTCATTTGCTTTTATGGCAGCAAAGCATAACAGAATAGCTATTTACAAGGAAACTAACTAAGCTATTCTAAAGCATCTAATAAATCAAAACATAATCATCTAGTGGACTTATTCAAACACTAAGACTTTTTTTTCAAAGCAATTAAAAAATAGGCACGTGACATTCTCTCCCTCTTAAACTTTTCTCTTGTCCTCAATAGAAACCTCTGGAAAATCACATTGAATTTTAGACAACTCCTCCCAAGTCGCTTCGGCAAGAGATAAACCATGCCATTGAATCAAAACTTCCTGCTTCCTTCTTCGTACCCTGCTATCCAAAATTGCTACAGGTTAAAGAATGCCATCCTCATCTAAATATGGTAGCTGCTGGGAAACCGCTGGTTTAGTTCCAACCTACTTCTTGAGAAGTGACACATGAAACACAGGATGTATCTTGGCACCCAACGGCAACTCCAATTTATAGGCAACAGCACCAATCTTTTGCAGCACCTTGAAGGGACCATAATACTTTGCTGCCAATTTAAATTTTTTTCACAGAGCCAAAGACCTTTGCTTGTAAGGATGTATTTTGAGGAAAACCCACTCACCCACAGCAAACTCTCTCTCTTGGTGCTTCGAATCATAAATCTGCTTCATTCTATTTTGGGCTTGCTGTATTTTCTTCCTCAGTTCTTGAATTACGGCATCGCGATCAACCAGCTCCTGCTCCACTGCTGCGACTTTAGTTGTACCCCATACATAAGAAAGGAGGGTAGGTGGAGGTCTCCCGTATACAACTTCAAAAGGAGCCTTCCCTGTGGTCGAATGAACACTTGTATTATAACAATACTCTGCCTATGACAACCATTTAGTCCATAACTTGGGCTGGGAACTTGTGAAACACCTGAGATACATCTCCAAGGTCCTGTTCATCACTTCTGTTTGTCCGTCCGTCTGGGGTGATATACAGAGCTAAAATTAAATCGAGTACCATTTAACTTAAAAAGTTCCCTCCAAAATGAGCTAGTAAAGGCAGGGTCACGATCGCACACAATGGACAGTGGCATTCCATGGAGCTTAAATATATTATCAAAAAATATTTGTGCAACAGTCACAACAGTATAAGGATGAGAAATAGGGGTGAAATGTGCATACTTTGAAAGCCTATCCACCACTACAAATACCGTAGTTTTGCCACTTGAATTTGGAAGGCCGTCAATGAAGTCCATGGATGTTTCTTCCCAAATTCTATTAGGAATCGGAAGAGGTTGTAAGAGCCCAGCAGGAAGGGTGTGTTCTGCTTTGTGCCTTTGGCAAACTTCACACTCCCGTATGAAATTTCTCACCTTGCTCTTTAGGTTCGGCGAGTAAAAGGTGGACCGAATCCTTTGCAGGGTCTTGAAAAATCCTTCATGGGTACTGTTGTGAAATTGCTCAATGATGTCGAAGATTAAGGCTGAATTTTTAGACAAATAAATCCTGCCTTTGAAGAACAAGATACCATCCTGATACTCCCAAGGTCCAAGCGCCTCCCTGTTCCTTACTTGCTGCACCTTTTCTTTTGTTTCTGTCAGAGAATTAATCTCTTCTCTGACTGCCTCAGTCCAGTTTGGAATTGGACAAGAGATCGCTAGGATTTGTCCTTCATCTCGTCTTGCTTCTTCCCTTCTTGACAAAGCATCGGCTGCAATGTTTTCTTTGCCACCTTTGTATTGGATGACAAAGTCAAACCCCATCAATTTGAACAACCATTTTTGTTGGGCAGCAGTGGTAATTTTCTGACTCCATAGGTGCTTTAGGCTTTGATGATCTGTTCTAACCACAAAAGTCTGGCCCAGGAGGTATGATCTCCATTTCTGCACAGCTAGAACAAGAGCCAACATTTCCTTCTCATAAGTAGACAAGAGAAGATGCTTACCATGTAATGCTTGACTAAAGAAAGCAATCGAGCGCTCTTGCATTAATACTGCTCCCACGCCAAAACCCGAAGCATCACACTCAATAATGAATGGTTTGCCAAAATTCGGCAATGCCAAAACCGGTGCTCTGGTCATTGCTTCTTTCAATTTAGTAAAAGCTTCTTCTGCTGCTAGTGACCACATGAACCCCTCTTTCTTGAGCATATTAGTTAGAGGACTGGCAATTTTTCCAAAGTGTTGTATAAACCTCCTGTAGTAACCACAGAGCCCTAGAAATCCTCTCAAAGCTTTAGGCGTGGTAGGCTTTGGCCAATCTCGGATAGATGCAATCTTCTCTGGATCTACAGTCACTCCTCCATTAGAAATTACATGACCAAGGTACTTAACTTCCCTTTGGTCGAACTGACACTTTTCAATTTTTACAAATAATTGATGAGATTGCAAAATTGAAAATACTGTTCTTAAATGCTCAATATGGTCTTCCCAGGATTTACTGTAAACAAAGATGTCATAAAAAAAAACAAGCACAAATTTTCTTAAATATTTCTGGAATACCTCGTTCATCAAGGACTGAAAGGTCAATGGGGCATTTGTGAATCCGAAAGGCATCACTAAGAATTCGTAGTGGCCTTGGTGAGTCCGGAAGGCTGTCTTTTCAACATCCTGTGAGTGAACCCGCACCTGATAGTAACCCGATCAGAGGTCTAGTTTAGTGAAGTATTGGGCGCCATCCAATTCATCCAGTAACTCTTTAACAACAGGTATGGGAAATTTGTCTTTAACTGTATTTTTGTTTAATTCCCGGTAGTCGATGCACATTCGCCAGGATCCGTCTGCTTTCTTTACTAGCAAAACTGGGGCAGAATAAGGGCTCTGAATTGGCCGAATGATTCCAGCAGTAAGCATTTCTGATACTATCCTTTCAATTTCAGTTTTCTGGTAGTGGGGATAGCGATAAGGTCAAACTGAAATGGGTTTGGGATTTTTCAATGGTATTTTGTGATCATGACAACGTTGTGGCAGAAGGCCCACTGGTTCAGTCAAGATGACACTGAATTGTTTCAACAGTTCCTGTATTTGGGGGTGCAATTTTGGGATTTTGGTGGTTGTGGGTGAGCTCCCAATTATTTGCAACAAAAATCCTCTTTTAAGGGTTTTGACAATTTGCTCCATATGACCTGCTGAGATACATTTATTTCCTGGGATTTGAGAACCCTGAAAAATAACTTGCTTGCCATCTAGAGAAAATGCCATTAGAAGTCTCGAAAAATCCCGAATAATTGGACCTAAAGTGCGCAGCCATTGAGTCCCCAAAACCACATCATACCCTTCTAATGGTAAAATGTACAAATCAACATATACTGGAACTCCTTGGATGATTATTTGAGTTTGGACACATTTACCTGAGCTTGTCAATTCCTCTCTGGAAGCTACCTGCACCTTTAGTTTTTTTCCATTCATCGACTCAATTCCTGTTTTCTTTGCGAATTATTCACTAACAAAATTGTGGGTGCTGCCCGAGTCAACCAGTATTGTCCCCATTGATTTTCCCACTTTCCCACCAAGTCGCATAGTTTCTGGCCCTTCGAACCCGGCAATTGCATGTAGAGAAATGGCCGGCATCTCTTCTGCAGACTCCTGCTCCTCTATTTCCATTTCCGCATCTTCGTCACTGTCTTCAAGGACAGCTTGTATAGAGAAGAGCCTTTTACACCTGTGTCCCGGTCCAAATTTCTCATTACATTTGAAACACAATCCCAGCTTTTTCCTTTCATTAAGCTCATCCCACGTCAACCGTTTGATGTTGTTGGTTGCCTGCTGGTTGGGAGCAGACGCAGGGCGTGAAACAGGAGTTGAGCGGGCTGGTGCTGTAACATTCTTTCCTTGCGCCGAGTTTCTTGCTTCATAAAGACGTGCCAATGCAATGGCTTCGGTTAAAGTCCTTGGCCGATTAGCTTGCACATCAGTTCTTATGGACGGCAACAGTCCACTAACGAAGCAGCTGACTTGTCTTGTCTGTGATAGTTGCCCCACTTTGGCCAGCAATTTTTCGAATTGAACTTGGTACGTTTGGACAGTACCGTGCTGCTGTAACTTCGATAATTCGCTAAAGAAATCAATGAGCTGATTTGGTCCGTACCAAGCATAGAACCCCTCTTTGAACTCGGTCCATGTGACAGTAGGATTCTCTTGCTTCAATAATTGGTACCATAGCTGGGCGTCTCCTATCATGTGAAAGGAGGCTATTTCCACCCGATCTTCATCCGGGGTTCGGTGAAACTGGAAGAATTGTTCTGCTCGGCAGATCCAACTGGTTGCATCCTCTTTTTCATCGAAGTGTGGAAAGTCCAATTTCACCATTTTTGGACTGTAGGAAGAAATAGTTCCAGAGCTGCTGGATCTTATTCTAGATTCTGGAGTTTGTGTTTCAGAATCTTTGCCCTTCCCTTGAGAGGATTGAGAAGCCAGCTGATCCATTCTCACATTTAATTGAGAGAAAAGTTCCTCTAGTCGCTTTGCAATTCCCTCTTGACCCCCTGAAAGGGATTGAACAGTTTGTTCAAGTTGCTCCACCCTTTGGTCCATCCCTGAGCTCTGATACCACTTTGGTACGAACTGCTGGTTGCCCTTGCGTTGACCTATTATGAATAAGAGAACAAGAATTTAAGAAGAGAAAATTAGATGATAAACTGGTTAAATAGAGGAAACCAAGGCCTCAATGTTGGAAAACGTTTAATTGTTTTAACTGATGGCTGGACTTATTTTATTCATTTGCTTTTATAGCAGCAAAGCATAACATAATAGCTATTTACAAGGAAACTAACTAAGCTATTCTAAAGCAGCTAATAAATCAAAACAGAATCATCTAGTGGACTTATTCAAAGACTAAGACTTTTTTTTCAAAGCAATTAAAAAATAGGCACGTGACACTAACTCTGCTAACTGTAAACAGAAAACTAGTAACCGCTAACTGCTATTGGCTAACTATTGTTAACTAACAAACTAATTAACTTAATCAAGAACTGAATAGCTGACAACGCGTGACTTGGCGGTGTAAAGTACCTAACTTGTCTCGGTAAAAACTAAGAAAAACAGGTAAAAGAGGTTGTTACAGTAGATGAACGCCGGGAGATAACTTGTCATTTCTTATTCTTCCATTGTGATAAATGCCAATGTCTAATTTGTACGGTCATAGTCTCCAAAGGAATGTATCATATGAGGAGCACATGAGGTTGGATTTTACCACATATTCGGAGGATGACTACAATTGACTGCGTGGCGAAGTGGTAATCAGAAGAAAAAGTGATTCCCTCAGTGTCTGTACCTGATCAGGTAAGCCGAAAGGGTATCCATGGACCCCGGGGCCCTATTTTCAGTGCATCGATTGGTGGATCTAATTACTCAGCGTGCCAACTACCATTTCCGAGAATATATGATAGTTTCCCGGAGGTTACGTTTTAGCCAACCGAAAACAAATCATCTGAGGGACGCATTCACTTGATATCTACCATCAGAAGGGCGATTTTATAAACATATTTGAGTATGTAGCCTAAAGGAACTTTCTGCATATGTCTTTAATAAAATTTACTTAGATAACTCATATCATTAGTGTGACACTTTAAAGACTCTTAAATTACAATTATCCAAAATTTTGCTGAATCATAAAATTAATTACCAAAATTTTTATTAGTTCTAAAAAAAGATATTCATGATCACAAAAGTATTTTATACAATACAATTATCTAAACTGGCACATTAAAAATATACACAATAAAACAATTTTACTCAATTAGTCTACTAGCTTCACCTAATCTCTACTTTATCAATCACGTCCAGTGAGGTTATTGATAATTTCTCCATCTTTAAAAATATTGTAGCAGTAAGGGATGAGTTGCCTATTCAATAAGGTTAATTGACTGTACCTTTAAAATCAAATAATTCAACATATAAATTTAAAAATTATTCAAGTGATTAAAATATACATATAATACTAAGATACACAACAATACTCAGCCTATCTGAAAAATTAACAAATATCCAAAATTTTATCAAAACAACGGTTAAGACTAGTATTATTTTTATTATCCTCGTTTATATTTTATCTCATAATTAATTGAATTATTTAGGTTCTGCTTAACCTAATAGGCTTACATTCAATGATTTACTGGCTTGTCTCTACCCATCATAATCTCTCACAAAATGGAAACACAATCAAATGTATAAGTATCGGTACAGAATATCTCAATTCTCAATCTAAATTGGTACGTACCTTAGTACTAATCTAGTACGTAGCTACCAGTACAAGATATCTTTAAGACTTAGGATATCCCGGTACCACTTCGGCACTTAACCATCAACAACACATTTTTCGATGAATTAACAAGTGATACACCTTATTATATGTAAGAACATATAAAAATAAAACACCTTGTATTTTGTTAATTAATTAATGATTAATTCAAAATATGATTAGTTATAAATAATTTATTAATAACAAAACGAAACACCACTTATAAACTACAGTCTAAGGTTATCCTTACTTAAATTTCGGATTCAACTAATTGATAGTCCAATTTATTCCTTATTTTTCAGATCTAGGGATTACAAAATTATATTAGATTAATTGAAGAAAAAATTTCAACTCAATTACACTTGATAATTCAAGTTATTCCCTTTTTCACTTTATTCTTAATTATAAAAAATGTCCTTACTAACCTAACCATCATAATTACTAAAATATTCTTAGCTATTAAAAGCCTTATTTTATCCTCATTTATTTCTATTAAAACAAAATTACCCTTCTTGAAAATAAATTCTAATATTACCCATAAATTTTTGCATTTTCTATTTTACCTCTTAATACAACTTCAATTTTCCAAAATGAAGAGAATTCTCCCACCTCTTGATTTTTTTCTCTTTTTTCAGACACCTTTTTTTCATGTTTATCTCTTTCCATGATTTCAATTTATTGTCTCAAACAATCACAACATACAATTCAACTATAAACTAGTATAGGCTGACTAAAAATCACAACAAAAGACATATAATAGGTTTTGGAATTTTACAATTATGCTAAAAGATTTTGAAGTTGTTAACCTCTAGCTCACAATTTGCTGCAAAACAACTAAAATGAAGGATCACATAAAAAAGGTTTCATATGCAAGAGAAAGATGGTATAGTTACATATTTCCTAATTGAAAAAATGGAGAGAAAAATGAAGAAGACAAGTTGATTTTCGTTGGTGCTAAAATTTCTTGCAGCTATCTTCTGTTTATACCCATATGTTTAATAGTTTTATAAGCTATTATTATTATTTTCTTAAATAAGTTATTTTCTTGTTTAATATCATAATATTGAATACATGTCGAAACTATTAGACCGAACTGGAGACTCTTTTCTTTGGCAGACGCAAGCACTTCCAATTTATCACCACCGCACACGTCCCTTTCATTGCGAGTCTGCAAAGTTTACCATGTATTGGAACTCCATGGGTAATAATGATTCCTCGGGTCAAAGCTGCTTGCACCATCAAGCCACAAACGCTGTCTGTAACATACTAACAATCTTAAAAGCTCGATGGAAATGAAACAAAACTCCAACTCTGTAACTACTACAAGTTTAAATTATCATGAAACAACCAAGAGTTTTTGGTACAAGCTCAACCATCCAAGAGGAAAGAAAAAGTACAAGGAAAGAGGAAAATCCAAAGGGGTATTAATGGATTGTCAGACTGCTTTCATGGTCGTTTGGTCAGCCAGCAGTCAGTCCATTATAGTAAAACAATGAAGCTTTTGAAGTCTCATAGGGGAACTCTATCGCACCACTTGATCAAGAACATAAAATCACTGTAAAGCATATTCACACTACTGCAATAAGGTGTACACTTTCTTTCTTCTTATTGCAGGCTTTTGATTGATGCTTTCTGATTCCATTTCTTTTTGAGTGGAAATGTATACGTTATGATCTTGGTGATAAAGTCAGTACAGCGAAATCACCGGTCAAGCAACTTTGGTAACTTTAACAGTACATCTTCGTACTCTTGATGCATCATGAAAATTTTGAAGCTTCATTGCTCCGGAGGAACTTCCGCGCATATACGATGAAAACTGCTGCAGACACCTATTCGATTGCTTTAAAGACAAATTTAACAAGCCTCAGCTTCCTTGTTGGTTACCCGGTGTTCTTCACGCCCATCATCACTGTAAATTCATGCCAATTCGAGCGTTAGATGTGGACCTCAAGTGTACCTAACCCTCATGTCACTATAGACATTATTTATATATTTTCCCGATCTTCATCTTCAGATCACTATTATTGACTATTACATTGTCTGTCTCTATTCCGTAATTAAAAAGAATGTTTTGTTTTCTTCAACAAAACCTTCTTTCGACGTCCATCATCAGATTCATTATCTGGACACGTTACGTGATAGCATAATTAAAAAAGTAGATGAAAAAGGTATTAAGGCATTTTGAGAGCTATAAATTAATACAAGTAGAGCTATCTCACTTTATAAACATTCGGGCTCCTTTCTTCCTTATTTTGTAACTACCAAAGGGTCATTTTCTTAGTCCACTTCCTCATATTTTTAGTATCTTGACTCCTGCTGACAACCCAAACTCAGAATTCTTGTTTCAGGCCAGCTCAGTCTTCTACTTGTCAAAATTCTAACCATATCACTAGTACTGTGGGTTACCTTTTACTAGTCATTCCTTGGTGCTTTATCTGTTTTGGAGACTTGACTGACGCAAGGACTCTATCCTTAAAGATCATTTGAAGAAAATAAACTATTGAGGAAGCGTTGAAGATTCTGAAGTAAGACGACTTGAAGTAATAGCCAAAGAAGAACCCGATATGCATTTTCAGATAAATATTTCTTTAAGATGGATTCATACAAGAACAAAGAATCAAGTTTATTATTGGCTTTTGAGAGCCAAGATGTTGAGGAGATCATTATTTCCATTTAATTATCTTTCATTACTTGTAAATGTATGAAGACCCAGAAAGACGAAACTCGAGAATATGATCAGTAACAGGAATTAAGTGAAAATGATAATGGACAGACGATAAAGAAATAATAAGAGGTTTAAGCATACCTGTACATAGTTAAGCCAGGAGCTTTTACTGAAGAAGAAATGAAGAAGTTAGCGTAGATGCCTCATGAGATCAGAGAGTTGTGAATCTCTCTTTCTCTCTTTGATTGCTTTATAGTAAAGCATCTGTGAGTATATGAAAAGGGAGAAAAGAGGATGAAGGTTCATTGAACCTGGCCACTCCAAGGGTCGGTATAATGCATAGGACCGCATTCGATGGTATAGGACATTTGCTTTGTATAGAATACTATTAAGACACGTTGGTTCGGTCTGCTTCGCAAAAAGCCTGACGTGAAACGATGAATGTGTCGGTACTTCCGTCGTCATGCGCGAGCGCTTCTTTTCCCTTTAGACAAAAATAATAACATAAAATCTTTTCAAATCCAGGAGAAAAAAGTAATGAAATTTAGAAATTCAAATACAAACTCTACATAATCAATTAAGCATACGACAATAAGACATATGGAGACATACAAACTGTACTCGTTCAGTCACTTATTGTTGATAGAAAACATAAAAGGAAGAGATTCTCGAGTCACTAATTTGTGCCGTAAATGTTGATGTATTGTGCGAAAGATGTGAATGGAATTGATTTTGGTGATTTTAACACGTTAAAATAAGTTAATTTACAAATTGCTTATGTTAAAATAAAATAAAAAAAAGAAGTACAAGAAAATAAATATAAGATAATTGGTAACAAAACTGGAGATGAAATTGTGAATGATAATGTTGAAGTCCGTGAAAGTGAAAAAAGAGATGAAGATGAAAAAAAAGGGTCTAATTTTAATAGAGAGTACTGTAAGTACATTAGGACCTTTTTTTTTTTTGATAAATGGTAAATTATATTTATCAAAAAGGAGATATGTACATCCGAATAAGGGGCATACTCCAACCGGCAAAAGTAAGTCAAAGAAAGATCCAATAATCCCCATACACCCAAGATGAGGATAACACATCTCATTTGGAGCCATTACAACTGATACAACACTGGGGACAAAAAGAATAAAATTACATCCAGTTATGGCAAAGCAATAACAAGGCAAAACAACAACCGAGAGTAGAAGTTAGGTATGGAGGAACACCGCATCTGCCAGCCCACCTCAAACAGGGACGTCCTACCCTGGAGCGTGCGATGGCCTGTGTTGCATGGGCCATGCAGGCCCTGTCTATTAACGGGGACCAAAACAACAATACTGCATTTGTTGGCAGCACTACTGGTCTCCGCATGGGCCATGCAACCCCCATTAGCGTCCAGCATCTATGGATCAGATATAACTTGTTGGGCAAGTAGACAAATGTGAAGGAACAATTAAAATCCACAAGAAGGAGCTGCTGGCCAATTTCTGGTCCAGTGTAGCCGTAGCCCATGCAGCACCCCAAGTGAGGCTAGTTTTGCCCAAAGGGACCAAAACTCCCAGGTGAAGCCGGGGTCGCCCATGTATAGGTACCACTGCCTGCACACCTGTGGAGAGCACGGGCCATGTTGCCCATGCCAACTTCGCAACAAATTCACAAGACCAGCCAACTATGAATTAAAGTAAACATGGGATGTAATAAGATCAGCAGGGTATAAGCGAAATAGGATTTTATAAGTGGTGGATTTGATTTTAGCAATCGCATCAGCCCATGTGAAAGTTGGCCCGTCAAAGAGCATAGCATTTCTGATTTTCCATAGGGTATAAACCTTGCAGAGGAAGGCAAGGCGGATAGTCTTACTACGCAAGAGGGCTCCCCTAGCTTCACTCCTTATCCATTTAATAGCCCGCGGGAGAATCCCCATAATTCTTGTAATGCCCAACCAGCACCGAATTTCCTGCCAAACCTTAACAGTGAAGGGGCACTGGAAGTATAGGTGTGATACGGTTTCATCTTCAGTATGACACAGGATGCATGCAGGTTCAACATCGAGGAAGTGTAGCTGATCCTTAGTGTGTAAGCGATTTTGCAGGCCTAGCCACACGGTAAAGGAAAATTTAGGAGGGATGTAGCGTTTCCAAATGAACGACATCCAAGGTTTACTGGTGTTTTTAAGTCGAAAGAGATCATAGAATCTAGAGGAGCTCAATCGGCCATTAATACTTAACTTATGCAGCCCAATTTCAACAGCCATACGCCCACCAAGTTTAGTAAGTAACAAATCCCGAATGGTACCAATTTTCTTCATTAAAGGAGAGTCCCGGGGGTGGGGAACCCAATCCCAAATGGACACACCTCGTAAGTAGACAACATGGATCCATTTAATCCACAAGGAATTGGCCTCCGCATGGATATTCCATATCATTTTTGCAAGCAATGCCGAGTTCCAAATTTTACAGTTTTTCAACCCTAGGCCTCCTTCCGCCTTAGGCATACAAATACTACTCCAAGCCACCCGATAGTGCTTTCCCCCATAAGAAAATCCGACAAAGAGAATCAATTTTATTCAACAGCGCCAAAGGAATAGGAAAAGCTTGAAGCCAAAAGGCTAGTACCCCCTGAATCACAGAATTAATAAGTTCAGCCCACCCGGCATAAGAGAGAGATTTCCCATTCCATGCATTGAAGTAGCCCTCCACCGTATCTAGGAGGCCTTGGTATTGAGCAATGGAAACTTTAAGAGGAGCTAGAGGAACCCCCAAATATTTAACCGGGAAATCACCAAGTCGAAACTCCGTTAATCGCAAAATAGCCTCTCTTTCTTGATCCCACACACCTCCTAGGAATATATTAGATTTTGAAGTATTGACCCTCAGCCCAGCTACACGGCTCAAAGTATGCAAACCCTCCAACAATATTCGAACAGAGGGGGAATCACCTCTAGAGAAAAGCATGAGGTCATCGGCGAAAGCCAAGTGTGTGATTCCCAACATTTTACACTTAGGGTGGAAATTAAAGTCAGAGTTCACCGTTGTAGTCTTGAGAGTCCTTGAGAGATACTCAAGACAGAATAAAAATAAGATGGGGGACATCGGGTCCCCTTGACGTAAGCCTCGACGGCCCTTAAACATTCCATAGAGATTGCCATTAATTGATAGGGAGAAAGAAGTGGTGGTGACACATGCGGTAATCCATGCAACAAAACGGGAGGGGAACCCCAAGCCCTGCAACATTTCTACCAAGAACTCCTAAGAAACCATATCATAAGCTTTCGAAAGGTCAATTTTAAGCATACACCTTGGCGAGATTCTTTTTCGGCAATAGCCCCGTGCCAATTCTTGTGCCAAGAAGATATTATCTTGCAAAGACCTACCCGGAATGAAAGCTGATTGGGCCGGATCAACAATGGCATCCACTACCTCTGTCATACGTGCCGTCAAGATTTTAGAAATGATTTTATACACCACATTCAAGACCTTATTCGGTGAAGAGCTGGTTTTTTAAACTGGTCAACTCACTTTTTTTAATTGGTTATTGACTTTAAGAAAAAGTTCATAAGTTTGTTTGGTAAAGTGCTGATTGAATTGGCTGATTCAACCCAACCAACTGATTTTCAACTAGTTCCTCCCTGGGAGCGTTTTATCCCATCAGCTGATATTTTTTCGGCCAAATTTTCATTTTGCCCTCGTTACATTTATCTCGGTTTTTCTCCTCATTGCCGCCTCCCTACCGCCGACTGGTCTCCATCGTCACTTCCCATCGCTTCGTTTGCTGCGTCATTCATGGGCGTTTAATCGCCCATCATGATCTTACCAATGGTAGCGTCACCATTTAACCATCACCTGCGGCGAAACGAGACACTCCACCAGTGGCTTTCAAACCACTGGTGAGTTTAATCACAAAACCCAATAAAACAGATGCAAAACGCAGACAGTAAATCGCAAGGATAGACAAACACAGTAGCAGAAATAAGAAACACGCGGGATCAGACACAAAACAAGGTAGACGCAAAACGTGAGCTCCTGCTTAGAACGATCCCGCAATTTCTCTCTTTACATTTCCTGAACGTGAAAGTCAAATTTCAGTGGAAAGCCAACCGACAAATGGGAAGACCTTAAAGGGAGAATAAATTAGGATGAAAAGAAAATGCCGATGGAAGTGAAAATGAGAGGAATAAAAGATCAATGCTTTGCTTGAAATGAAATCATAAAAGATCAATGCTTTGCAACGATTAACATTTGGAAATCTTTCGCCAACTTAGAAACCCACCAACTTCAGTTTAGCGAAAGATTTAAAATTAAATTATTTAAAATTAAATTATTTAGTTGATAGGAAATTAAATTATAAAAATAAAAATTAATTTTTATAATTTTCACAAATTTAAAAAACAGAAAGAAATTAAAATTAAAATTAAAAAATAAAAATTCAAACAAAACAATATTTTTATTAAGTTTGGAAACAAAAATAAAATAAAAAACAAACATACCCTTAGATTGAGACTTTTACTTTCATAAAAAAAAGATTACAAATAAATATTATTTATTTTATTAATAACTAATAATTGTTTTAATTATATTTTATTAACAACGAATTACATATTAATCATTTAATAAGATAGTAAATTAAGTATTCTATTAATTAAAAAATTGATAAATAATATGATCAATTTCTTATTTAATTTATAACCTATTTTAAATAAGTAATTAATAGTTATTTGATTGGTTTTACTTTTAATAAATAAAATTATAAAAAATCATCTTATTG
>JAOQMQ010000196.1:36640259-36659704 GCA_027563845.1 Erythroxylum subrotundum
TTGGTTACGTAAACTTATAAATTGAGTCATTTATGTTTCATACAAATATGTAAACTTAAGTATATTGTCAATTTATTAGGACCCTTTTTTTCAATTTCGCCTAGGGCCTATAAAACTATAGGAACGACCCTGATGCTGCCAATACATTTGTTGTTGTTATTCCTTTCCGTCCTCTAAATCTCATTTGATCCTCCTCTAAATCTCATCTACCACTATATGTATACCATCAATAGCTCAAATGCAATCCTAATATAAAACAGTAATCATAAGATGATTAAACACATTTTTCAATGGAAAATATAACGAAGGGGGAGGAAGAACATATTCAGTTATCTTAAAATGTGGCATATATCTAACATCATTGGCAATTAGTGGTGGAATGTCCTTGAATTCGAGATCTTTTGGTATGAGTATATCCCTTGAAAATCCATCCATAACAGTTAAAACTTCTTTAAAAACTCTACTCACAGTTTCACCAGAATATTGAAAACGCATTTGGGTATCTCTATCAGAGGGACTTTTACTTAGGACATACACGAATAAACAAACTTTCTATAAAATAAACATCATATCCGAAGGTCTCAAACCATAATTATTTTCCAAAACCATACATAATTGACGAAATGTATTTTGATTCATCCTAAATGTATTAAAACACCTTTTTTTATGATCATTCAATAATTCATTCATCCATAATTCTCCTGTTTGATAGGAAGTCATGCATGGTTCATTGTATATGTTGTTAAAAAAATACACACTCGTGTACCCACTACACAAGCCACCGAATCCTAAAACTCAATCTCATTGTCCAAAAATTGCTTCATTTGCAGAAGTTGCATAATTTGCATAACATTATCATCCATACCTACAGATCAATAAGTAAAATTATATTGTAAATAAACAAGACACTTATATGTCTAAATATAAAGAAATAAATAATATAGTACGTAATGAAATTATAGATTACCAACAAGATAATATAATATAATAAAATAAGTTAACCAAATTCATAATGTCTTAAAAAATACCATGTCAACATAAGTGCACAAATAATAAAAACAATAAACTAAACATAGTAACGGATAGATAGAAATTATGTTTAATGTTTTTTATGTTTGTCATACTCATACATAAACTTTATGTATTCAACTCTCTTTGTATCATCTGGTAAACCAAAAAAAATGGATCTTCTTTCCAGATCTTCAATCAACATGTAAGCAAAGTAAAATTCAGGGGTACCAGTCTCTAAACCAAGCAAAGTATATATTTTTCCCAAAGCATTTGTAACATCGTGATGTGATGCACCAGTACCAGTACTTTGTGATGCACTAATATTCATCGTATCCAAAATTTTCGTAATGGATTTATTCATCTCCATTGTTGCACTTTGTCTCTCTTGAATCAATTGCATCATATCGTCAAGCTTCTCATACATTGCTACAGATCTTCCTACCTTTTTAGCGGAATCAGTTCTTGCACTCTTGTTACTTTGTGAACTATCACTCTCCAAAACCCTTTTGCATTTTCTTCTCTCACTCCCTTTATCATGTGTAGCTTGAGGGGTCGGGGTAGATTCTCTCTATACTTCTTCCCAATTGTTTAGACCACTAGTCTCATTTATATTCTCATGATCATGATGGACTAACAATTGATGATGAGCATTATAACTATCAGGTGGAGAAGGAAAATATACTTCTTCAACTTCTCGTTGTCCTTGTGGAGGGTCAGTCATAGGATCAAATGTAGCCTCTCCTCAGGCCAAACATCCAAAATGTAACATCCCAGATCACCCGCTTGCAAATATTGTCCGCTTTGGGCCCAGCTCGCACGGTTTTGCTTTTCCACAGGACTTCCCAGGAGGTCACCCATTCTGGTACTGTTCTTGCTCTAGCACGTTTAACTTCGGAGTTCTGATGGGATTCAGTGCGTTAGGGCATGGAAAACTCGTCTTTCAGGGTTAGGTTGACACCTAATATCATCACCCACTTATCCAGATATTGTCCTCTTTTGGCCTAGCCATCAAGGTTTTGTTCCTCCCGCATAATCGCTCGGGAGAACGCGTCTGTAATGGAGAGGTATCTGTACCCTTATAAGGCGTACTTCGTTCCCCTCTCCAATCGATGTGGGATTTCACACAAAAAGTTGATCCAACTTACATTCAAGCTCAGGTTTAAGCCCTTCCTCTTTAAAAGTTTTTAAATTGATGTTCTCCTAGAAAAAAATTAAATAACTTATATTTAACTAACTATTTAACATTAGAGTAAAGGAAAATAATTTGAATTGGGGAAAAAGGGATAACCTTAATCTTCAAAGTCCACCACTCCTCACTAGCAGCAATTGTTCCTTTATCATAATCCCATCCTAATCCCGTTTCTTTCCCATTCAATTGTTTCCAAAGACTCCATCTAGTTCTCATCCAATCAAACTTATTTTCAAGCTTTGTTTTAGCCTATGGTAAGTTGGTTGCTTTATGAAACTTTTCCTCCACCTTCTTCCATGGTAACCTTTAACCAGTAACTCCACCACGTTTTCTCTTACTCCTTTCAATATGTTGGTTACAATTATCACAAAAGATAAGAAGAATTTATTTTGGCCAACGAATCCTACCTATATCATTCCCCCTTGACTTCCTCCTTTGTTTCCTTTTTGGGATGATGCCATATAATCATATAAGATGAAAAAGATTATATGCTAGTTAATCAATTTGCAATTGATTTCACTACTTAATTAATTTTACTAGCTTGAATTAGACTAGTTCAACAAAATAAATATATAATTACTTTTTTCATCATAATATTTTTATTAATTACTTAATTTAAAATGATTTTATCTCTTAATTTAAAATGAGTAATAGAATTAACTTGTGAATATTATTAAAAAATGATATAAAATTATAATATATTTTTATTTAAAATATTATATTATAAAAAGCATTTTTTATTAAATTACTATTTGTTTATATATAATAATTTAAGAAAATTATACTTCTTTTGGTAACAAAAGAACTATTAAATAATTAAATAATATTAGAAAAAGATAAACATGAAAATAAAAAAGAGAGAAAAGAGAGTTAGGGATAAAATATGAAAAAAATGAGAGAGTTAGGGATAAAAAAAATGGTTGCAAGTTAGGGAGTTAAGGATAAAACAAAATGGTTGCAAGTTAAAGAGACAATAAAAAAGAGAGAAAAGAGAGAGTTAGGGATAAAACAAAATGGTTGCATGTTTGGCTTCAGAGGAATGACAGGAGAGAGTTCTAAATTAACAAGACCATTATAAAAAATAATGAAACTTTTCTGTTCATTAAATTTGACAAGTTTAAAATAGTATTTCAAAAACATGTGTGCATTAAAATAAAAAAATTTAGTGCAAACGTTTCTTTTTAAAATTGCATATTTACTGTAAATAAAAAATTTATTACCTATTTTTCTTTTGAATTACTGTTTGTTTATATATTAGAATATTGATTTTCTTGTTATTACCATCCTAATCTGTTATGATGCTTCTACGTAAATCAAATCCAAACTCTGATTTGGTTATTGATCCGACCTTCTATCAAACCCCTATCATCTACTCACATGTACATATCGCACATTAAGCAAATAATTTGTAAATACCAGAAAGGTTTAAGAAAAAAATTTAGTAGTAAATAATATTAGAAAATGATAAATATAAACAAACATAAATTTATATAACATTTCAAAAACATAAATTTATAGAGAAGAGTTATAATTACAGACATTATATAAAACTATTACACATAAGCACTTTTTTCTTCTTTGCTTTTTATTTCTTCTTTTGATCTCCACACTATCAAAAATAGGCCACAAAACATAGTAAGTTATGTAACTCTTGCGAGAATTGTGAGATCCCACATCGGTTGGAGAGGAGAACGAAGTATGCCTTATAAAGGTATGGATACCTCTCCCCCTAAAATGTGTTTTCCAGGGGATGGGAAAAGCAAAACCGTGAGGGGCTTGAAGCCCAAAGCAGACAATATCTGTGGGAGGGTAGTCTGGGCTGTTACAAGTGGTATTAGAGTCGGTTCCCCACCTGATATACCAATGTAAGACGCTGGGCCCTAAAGAGGGTTGGGCCCTAAGGAGGGGTGGATGATGAGATCTCACATTGGCTGGAGAGGGGAATGAAGTATGCCTTATAAGGGTATGGATGCCTCTCCACTATAGACGTGTTTTTTCTGGTGAGGGAAGAGCAAGACCATAAGAGGTTTGGCCTAAGGGGCAACCCATAGCGGACAGTATCTATGGGCAGGTGGTCTGGGCTATTACAAGAATAATAAGACATAATTCTTGAAAAAGCAATAACACTAAACCGATCATTAGATGATCAATTATAACTGATTAAAGATAGCATGATCGACAGATGATTAATAAAAACAATGTAGCATTGAATATCTAATGACACAATTCATAAGGCTCCTATATGTTGAATGCTACCATACATAGTAAATCACTAACGACGTCTAATGGCGTAGGTTACATATAGGACTAACTTTGTACTGACAGAAACCATTATAAACTATGAATTATTTTGATATACAATTTTCAGAATATAAAAGCAACTCTCACCTATTTCAGAGTGATCTTTATATGAAAACATATCATTAAATTCAATTTTCAGAACATAAGGCCTTTCAAAAGAAAATAACTATCCATATAAAACTAAGGCAAAAATAAGATTAACCACATAATGGCTTCTTGACAAAAAAGAGAATGGAACTCCAATCCAATGAATGAAGGTATAAGATACCGCATAAGGATACAAAATCTAATCAGACACAAGCTATAAAACCATCAAGAAATTCAATTAAGGGGATCAAACTTTATATATCATTGAAAAGGAAGAATTACCTGATTTGCAAATTCCCAAAATAGCATTAAGATCACCACACTTCCGAATAACTTGATGACTGGAAAAAAAGTAAGTTGTAAAGACTAACAACTAACAATTGTGTTGAGCGTTTCCATTTTATAGGTGAAAAAGAGACGGTGGGTAGTTGTGATTGCATAAATGGAGTTAAATGCAATAAATAAAAAAAGTAGCTATAGCCCCCACGAAACATCTATCTCAGATATACTATCAGACTTCATTTATATCTCAACTATTATCATACTTCATTTAATGAAACATCTATCTCAGGTATACTTTCATTAAATGTCAGATTTAGTTTCAGATTGGTTAAATCAACATATAGTTACAAAACAGAGTTACAACTAAATAACTTGTCAAATCAATAGATAGTTCCAAGGAAAGATTACAGGATAAGTGACCTGTTAGGTTGAGGTAAGTGGACAAGTGTTTCGGATCCCACTTTACCCATACCTAACTTACAAAATCATCAAAACAACCACTATGTATCATCTGCTGCATAAACAATCTCATCAAAGACAGATCACAAGGCTAACAAAACTAAAACAAAGAATCAAGCTTACCTAGAAAAAGAATCAAACTAAAGGGTATCACAACTGATTTACCCATATTTGTAATATCTCTACTGAAGGTACTCAAATTTCAGATGTCCCAAGTATTCTCTAGGTATTTAAGCAACATAAAGAATAATAAATGCACAAAATAACAATTAAAGCGAAGAAGAAAAGTAATAGTCAAAACTGTTGAAAAGAAAGGAAATAGAGAAGGTTATAAACAGATGGAAATTGGTATTCAAATAACAGTACTAGCACCAAACCATCTGCACTCCCAGGACACAATTTCAGAGCAACCTCCAACTCATTCCACCAATTGTACGTCAAGCGCATCTCTTATCCCAAATAGCTTCAATATGTAAAGACGCAATTTTAAGAACTAAACCTAGTTTCTCGTAAGCTTCAAAGTTGAAAATAAACAAGCTTTAAAAGAAAAACACGAATAAAACAGCTCTCTAATGCACTGTGACTAGGAACAATTTCTGGCTGCTCAAAGACATTGCATGCTCTTCACAAGAACTTTATAGCCAGATTTGATGAGCAATTTTTGACTTAATACATGTTTTACTAGAAACGAAAGTGAACTTGAAGAGCAAGCCACAACCAATTTAGGTTCTTGGAATTTCATAGCAAAGCAAAAGAATGGTTTGCTATTATTTGGAGTAGAATCATCAACCATGAATAGAATCATCACAAGTATGCTTATTCAATGAAAGTAATAGAACATATACAGGTTAGAGCTCCGTCTCAACCCAAGAAAAAGAAAATCCAGGTCACAGACACATGCGAAAGATCAATTTTGCGAGTGAACATAAACAGAGATATCGGATGGCATATTAAATTTGCAATCATTATAAGTCAAATATGTCATCAAGCACCATTATACAAAGAAGAAGATTACAAAGAAGAAGATTAAGTAGTCAAAAATCATCCCTCCAAATAAAATTATAGTAAAGATCAACAAAATGTTCTAAAATCTCAAAGTTCCTCATTAGAAGCAACAATCACAATCAAAAGGGCAAAGTGGGTCAGCAAAATTCCTCATTAGAAGGCATACTTCGAGATTTAGCTGGTGGATCAGCAAAATTTCCCTCTGTCTCTTCTCTACTCTTCTTCTGATTCTTCTTCAGTGATTTTGAATCCTCAGCAACACTTTTATTGGGTTGTTGATTAAGGATAAACAACACTTTTATTTTAATCAAGTAGTTAACTTTCATCCAACAAAAACCCTCGAATCAAAAACCAAGTTAATGACTTTTCAAGAAACAAGCATGCCTGCACAATACACATACAATTACACGTTCAAATAGAGAGAAGGGAAGAAAAGAGAAGAGGGTTAAGGATACTTTTCCGATCACGAACCTGAAAACAAACCCTGGTTAAGTCACCGCCGTCAATTGCCGTCGTGGGATACCGTTAAAGAGAAAAGGCTAGTGTGATCGCCGCCGCCGTGACATCTGAACGAAAAGAAAGAAACGTGTAAAATACAAGGGAAAATGGAAACAAGGAAATAATCATACCGTCAGTTTATCATGCAAGCTACACAGATCCGAAACCGATGACTGATCTGGTTGAGACGTGAGAGCTATGAGAGATGTAAGGTAAGAGCCAAGGAAAGGAAGAAGAATATGAAGAATCTAGAGAAAACGAAAGTGAGACGGTAATGAGGTTGGGCAAAATCGACATTATAGGAAAGGGTAATCAGCTGATTGCCCCAAATGCCACTTACAAGGAGCTTCTAATTTTTAGCTGGTTGGGATGAATCAACCAACAACCAAACAAATTAAATAGCTTCTTGATGAAGTCAAACAATTGATTTTGGTCAATCAGTTGAAAAATAGCTTATCAGCCAACAACCAAACAGAGCCTAAGAGTGATGAGCCAAGCTATTACTACACAAGTTTTGACGAGGATGGTAATAATGTATTGGGAGAAAAGTATAAAAAACACTTATTATAATCCAAAATGCACTATTCCACATAAGTAAAGATGACAATAACCTGAGTTCGACTCAGTCCGTTAGGCTCAGTCTGACTCGGTTTGAAGTCAATAAGTCAAGATTATCTAGGCCTAATTAGGCCGAAGATTTAATTTAAAGTGATAAAATGACGTCATTTTTTTTTTATTTTTTTAAAATATTAATAAATCAGCTTAGGCTTTTTGAAGTTGACCCTTGAAGAATAAGAGCTCAAATACTATATAAGAAATCAGAACAAGTACTAATAATGTATAAGGTAAAAAGATTTTTGCCAGATTTCATATTTATTTCAATTCTTGAAAGAGGATTAGATTGAAGGTTAAACCAATCAGTAAAGGACAATTAATAGCCGTTGTTGGAAGGGATATAAACAATTAAAATCTTTCCTATTGGTCAGGTTGTGGTTGATATTGAATACTTAAAGACATAACAGTGGTTTTTAGAGCTTGACCTTCATTTTCGACATACAAAAAGTATATACTCATGTTTTTATATGATACTTAAGTTATAAAATTATTTGGCTTAATAAACTTATTGCTCTATTCGATGCACATGGTTCATTAGAGTTTCAATAATATAATTAAAACACTATTACCAAATATTAAGTATAATTAAAATGTTCGTAAGACATATTTATGCTAATTAGAGATAAAGATGGAATTGATATGATCTTAAATTTCAATTTTGGAGGGTTTTCAAATTAATTAGAGATGACATTTTCGGCCAGCCCGATTAATTTGAGTGTGCTCAAACTTATGCTAATTGGAGGCAAAAATGTAATATTTCAATTTTAGAGGGCTTCTAAGTTAATCAGAGATGATATTTTTGGTTCGGTCTAACTGAAATTAACGGTCAAACTTTGATTGATTGAGCTTTAAATCAAGGTTAGACTTAAGAGGACCAATTTGAGGTTTGATTGAACAAGGTTATTTTAGACAAAAATCTCCAAAGTAACCCTGTTTAATTTTACTAATACTTAAAACGGCTTCGTTTTGGACAATAACCATGAGTTTAAAGGTTCAGTCAGGGTTGTTTTGTTTTTTTTAATTCTCCACGAGATATTTTAGGAGGGTTTTAATTATAAGAAAGTATTTTTAAGTCATCTACACTCAGATTAATCCTCATTCAAGTCAGATAGATCCCTTACAGATAGTCCAAAATTTTAAACGGCTGCATATATAATTACAGTTAAAACCTACGACCTCACTTAAACTAAAGGAATTCTTTACCGATTCACCGTCCTGGGAACCAGCGAGAGTTGTTTTGGACTCGTCTCTAAGAAGCGCCAAATTCTAACTACTAATTATTAATCCGGACGTACATGCAAGTATAGGTGCGTAAGTAGGCTACATATGTATACGGTGATTGTTGATAAGAGTAGTACTGGCGGATTCCTGTTCGCCAGTTTTTGCAACCTGTGAATAATTCCAACACCTGTACAGGTTCGCTTTCGATTTTATAATTTTAATCACTTTCAGTCAGTGTAGTTGGTTTTGGACTTTACGAGATTTGATTGAATTACATGCACTGCTTTCTTTGAGCTATAAAGCCGTTCCATTTCTGGGTTAAGACGGAAGAACTTGTTTTGAGCGTTAATGATTCAAGTGGTTCCACTTGAGTTATTTCCCTTTCGTAATCCTGGGATTTCTGTTGGCCCGGAGAAAAGGTTAGCAAAGTTGGCAGAACCCGACGATTGTTTTGTTTAGTTGCTTCAAACTGGGAAACTAGTTTTTGACATGGTTTATAAATAAATAGACGGAGATTCTAGAAAGAGCTGATTTTCGTGTGGATATTGATAACCATAGCTTGCTTGCTTTTTATTTGATAATTTTGTGGTTATCAAGTGTGGGATTGAAGGTAATGAGAAGGCTTTGTTTTCGTGTTTCCTGCATGTTTGCAGAGTACGAGGAAGCGGGTTGTTGTTTCCAATCTTGAAATCAAGTTCAAAAGGAAGTAGAGGTAAGATACTCTCGTCTCTGTCTCATCCCGAAGCACGCGACTCGGAAACTGAGAAGTTCTTCACCCATTTCACTTTTCACTTTTTATGAGCTTATTCTTTTGAATTTCCTTGTGAGTAGTTAAAGATTCATGCAACACATCCCGTCCAGATTTTTAATTTAGAGCAACTCAATAAAATCCGTGACTAGGACAAGCCATTCTTTACTTGTGCGAGCTCAGTAGATTACGCTTCTAATTTAAAATTTAGGAAACTGAAATCAAGTTCTATTGTTATTCCAATTCATACATGTAGGTTTTGGAGTTCCTTTCAATTTTACTGGTTTATGGGTATTTTGAAGATTGTGCCCTTCAATCCACAAAACAATTTCTAGCTCGTTTCCTCTGTTATCTAATGTTTATTACGTTTACGTGATTAGTTGCAAACCATTTTGAGCGGTCTCATCGTTGAAATGGTTTTAAAGAACATAGCTTCATACTTATTTATTTGAAGTCCTATCTTACACTTTTGGAAATGGATCCATGATGATGATGATGGTATCAATAAGTGGAGTATTTGACTCTAATTCCATGGAAATATTTTCAGCGAAAATGGTAACAAGATTGGTAGATTTGAGGTCTGACACTGTCACTAAACCAAATGAAGCAATGAGAGCTGCTATGGCAAATGCGAAGGTGGATGATGCTGTTTTGGGTGATGACCCAACTGCCTTCCGTTTGGAATTTCAAATGGCTCAGATCATGGGAAAGGAGGCAGCTCTCTTTGTTCCATTAGGCACCATGGGTAACCTTATTAGTGTGCTTACACACTGTGATATAAGGGGAAGCGAAGTCATTCTTGGAGATAATTCTCACATCCACATCTATGAGAATGGAGGTATTTCAACCATTGGAGGTGTGCACGCAAGGACTGTGAAGAATAACAAGGACGGGACAATGGACATTAACTTAATTGAAGCTGCAATTAGAGATCCTGCAGGGATCCTTGTGTATCCAACTACTAGGCTCATTTGTTTGGAGAACTCACAAGCCAAGTAAGTTCTATTATGGTTTGATGAGATTTGTTTAGTTCTAAACTGGATGCTGACACGATTCTAACTTCAATATTTTAATCATTTCATGTTTGTAATCACTTTTTCTAAGTTAAATCTGCTGATAAAAAGCTGTTATATTATATGCAATTCTTGTTGCTTTGGGGCAGCTGAATTTGTATTTTAGTGAGTATATTGCTTTGCAATGTAAATGGTTGCCCTTCATTTGAATGTGGGGCCAATATTTTATTTTCTTCATCTTAGTTAACAAGGCATTTTATAATCTAAATGTATTGTTCGTTTAACCATGCTGGTTTCTTCAAGGAAATTTGACACTTGCAGATACAACCTACATATTTACAAACTCTTACCTCATTTCTCCAGTGACTTTTCTGTATCATGTTTTAATTGGTCCTTTAATTGTAAATTTACGAGACACATTTTGCAAATATCTACTGTAATAAATGTATTACGTTGTATAAACAAGAATAAAGTTAATTATTGTATCTCAGGATTGGACTAGAAATATGGACAAAAGCGAGTAGGCTCTGGAACCAAAAGTGAACCACAGAACCTTTACTTGCTTCTTTGTTGTTTCCCCAAGAACTCAATCTGTTGCATGTTCTTTTCTTTTATCTGCATTCTGAATGACTGCTACATCTTTGACATGGTTCAAAATGAGTCATTATTTGGTTTGATATTCACTCTTCATGGGAGGGATGAGACTTAATTAGGTTGACTCATCATAGTTATTCGCTCTATTTAGCTGTAATTGATAGTAAATGATTCAGTCTCAAAACTAGCTTTTGGTGTTCATACATCTAAGTGGCGTCATGTGTGTTTTTTACATGGTCATAGTTTTTACTACTTTTTTTGAAATCAGTATAAGCTACAATTTTCTAGAATTACTTGTGTTGGATTACTGAGGTGGCCAGCAATACTATTGTCGAACAAAATGACTAGGTCTAAGTGAATTTATATACAAGAAAGAACATCATGTCTCAACAAAAACCTCTAATATATTGGATTATGGGTACTCTTTTATATAATACCACTAAGTCCTCCTGTACTCATTTGATTTGAGACATCTCTCATTAATAAACTCCTAACATTGTCCTCCTTAAAAATGAGTCTTAACTACATTGTACTAATTGTACTTTACCTCAACAAATCATTTGGGTTTCATCACACCTAGCTCTTACACCAGTTGTTGGATCCTCCAAGTGGCTGGCAACATTAAAAGGGAGAACAGCAACCAGTTTTAAGTGACTGCATATAAAAGGACTATTTCAATCCGAAACTTTAAAGCAATGTAGTTATGGGTCTCTTTTGTATATAAACTATTTCTTCCTTGTGTTCTTCATTCACTATGAGATCATTCCACTTTTAGAACCCAATTATTTGGCACTGGTCCAACATTTGAGCAGTCCATGTTTGTGAATGTCAGTGACTCGTGATTACTATTTGTGCTACGAAATTCTCATATATTGTCTTCTATTGCAACTCATTTGGTCTGTTCTCAAGATTCTTCTGGATGTCTTATGGGTGGTTGTTTGTTACAGCTGTGGTGGTAGATGCCTGTCAGTAGAATATACTGATAGAGTTGGGGAATTAGCTAAGAAGCATGGTCTCAAGCTTCACATTGACGGGGCTCGCATTTTCAATGCATCAATGGTAAGTAAATAAAGACTTTTTACTACACTCATTATGACAACCATATAAAGCTGGTTGACATGCTATCGTTTGATGTATTCTTACGTAGATTGACTTAAGAAAATACAATTTCCTAAATTTAAGATGTTGCACCGGATGTACGGGATCAGTTTTTGGATATGATTGTTCTCTGATGAGGACAATGAGGCTCCAGAAACTAATGTTAAATGGGTATTACTGCTTTTTTGTCAGACCTGGTGTAGCATGGTCAAAAGTGTTGTGTTTTGATTAATCTGATTTATCTTTATCCAGAACGAAACTAGGATGATTAATGTATGGATCCCACATCAAAAGTACAAGGTTCTAATATGGAGTTCTTTGGAATTAGGCTCTCCTACCTGAATAACAGTGCCTCTAGGGTGTGGCTCCTGTAGAGTTTGTATGATCATTAATCATGTCACCTAGTCACAATCATGCAGCATGGTTGCGATGTTACTGCTCACCCGGGATTAGTTAAGAAGGTTATTGCACAGCTACCACGCATTCCTTCCCACTTGCAAACTAATACCAAATGCTGAAAGGGAGTTCTAGCTCCAGGTTGGAAATTCCTTTCATGAAACAATTGAAAGCAGCAAGTAATGCTTTAAGCCAATTGATGATTGTGATTTGATCTATTTACTTTGGGCAACTTAAGATTGGCCTTTGATTTTCTAAATTTCTTGCCTTTGGTTTTCAAGGGCTTGAGCTATCTCTCAATGGTCACTGCTGGTAGACTTAGTCTCATTGCATAATTTGGTTGACTGTAGAGACAGTGTAACAAAATAAGTTGGATTTTCTTTCAATAATTTAAATTTTCATTGTATTACTGCACAAAATTTTACATAAAATGCACATTGTCACAATGAAATTTTAAATAAAATGCACATTGTCCTTCCATCCTGACATGTTAATTATGCTAAATATGATATTTTAAGGGAGATTTTTGGCGGAAATATACAGAAAATACTCCTCTTGTTATCTGATTTTGTCTAGTTGGTCTGTTAGGCACTTGGAGTTCCTATTCATCGGCTTGTTGAAGCTGCTGATTCAGTTTCGGTATGATTGAGAACCAAAGTTTCCTATCATTTTCTTCCAACACTTGTTTTTTTTCTTTCTAATGTGTCAGCAAATTTTAATAATTCTCTTTAAATTTATGAATTAGGTTTGTCTATCCAAAGGCTTGGGTGCACCAGTTGGATCTGTCATTGTTGGTTCAACAAGCTTTATTGCAAAGGTGTTTAAATTTGGCATGGAAGATGAACAGTAGATCTTTTTCTTTCCTGCATAAACTGAGTGTTGACTCATTCTTTGTCGATTCTTTTAGGCAAAAATCCTCAGGAAAACTTTAGGTGGTGGGATGAGACAAATCGGTATCCTATGTGCTGCTGCTTTAGTTGCCATCCAAGAGAATGTCGCAAAGCTTGTAGATGATCACAGGAAGGCTAAGATGCTAGCAGGTATACAGTTTAACCGTTCATTCGAAGCTCATATTTCAGCTCTTTGTTCTCTCTGCTCTCTTCTTCTACAACAGTAAATTTTGGTTGAAAGTTCATGGGGTACCTTTTTGTGTTCAGAGGGGCTGTGTCAAATTAAAGGTTTTCAAGTGGATGTTGATGCTGTAGAAACCAATATCGTGAGTATCGGAGATTTTACCAAATTTTAAAATGATCATAGTAATGCAACATTTTGGAAATTCTCCTTGAGCTCTGATTTAAATCATTCAAAACGTATCTAATCAATTTTCCCTTTATTGCTAATACATCACGTTTCTTTCTATTGAGATTTTTAGACAATGACTTATGTATTGACCTCTTTTGTGCGAGCATTTGCAGATTTATGTGGATATAGTAGAGGGCTCTAATATAACAGCAGAAAAGCTATGCAAGAATTTGGAACAACATGGTATACTTGTGATGCCAGAGGGTCCACTCAGGTCTGTTTATTCACAAACATAATCTAAGATTAATTGGAATGTATCTGTAGTCATATAGTTGTTAAGATGGACAATTTAAATTATGGGTAAATGTCTCAAAACAAATCGGTTTCGTTATGTTGATTTTTTGCTGTTGTTTCAGCATCAGACTTGTCCTTCACTACCAAATTTCAGAAAGTGATGTCCAATACACACTATCATGCATTCAGGTAAGTTTCTGACATGTATCTACTCTTTCATTAAATGTTTCTCTAAAACAATGACTCACATTCTGCTCATTAGACCATTGCAGCGGGCTTTTAGCTAGGTTGCAAGCTGAATATGACTATTAGAGGAAGAACTGCTTCTCATATTTCTCTGTCTGACATACTTCCACCTGCACGTGATTATAAAGCCTTAATCTTGTTCTTTAATGTATGAATAAAGCTGTTCTTCTACCTTTATAAGAAACAGGATGAATTTATCGGCTTCTATTTAGAGGTGCCTTCATTCACTTGTGTTGAGATTCAATGTTAACCACATCATTCAAATTATGCTGCGTTTAGCACATTACCAATTAGATTTGGACTTAGAATTGAGGCCTCAATTTCAGATGTTTTTAAAAATATTATGTAATTTTTTAAATTAAAAAGCTTAAAAAGTAATATTTAATCAATTTATTTACGAATATAGAATTAAAATAAACATTAAAAAATGTTTCATTGAAATTCATTGTTAATATGAAGTAATTTGTTGTTTTCTTATCCATCATAAATTTTTAATGTAATAAAGAGTTTAATTGTCTATTAATTTGTATTTTTATTGTCTTCAACTTAACATCAAGATACTTTTTAAATGGAGGAGGAATAATGTTGTTTTTAGGGATGACAATTTTTGGCTCATGGGTTTATATTTAGTTGTTTTCATTGGATCGACCCATGGGTTATGTCCAGGCTCAAACAAATTCTAGGTCTAATTATTTTAAGTAAAATAATATCGTTTTACTTAGAAGAGTTAAGTTTTAGAAGAGTTGAGTTTTAGGTAAGCTTAGGTCTGGACAACCCAGACCTTCCTAGTTGTTTTAGTAGTTGACAGAGAACAAAAAAGTATCTTAGTTACATGTCATAATAGTAAGCTTTGAACAAAAATGGTTACTTCTGTTTCTCCAACGCAACCTACACGCCCCATATTACCACCCATATGAAAAATACGATGCAATACAGAGTCCTGTATATGTACTCGTGTTGGTGAAACTAATTTTTGAAGAATTATATGAAGTGCAAACCAGCTACACAAACTGATAAGTGAGACCGTATAATTGATTAAAATTAAGGTTTTGTAATTTTCTTACAAAGGAGAGGCAGAAAATAAGAGTCTTTTAGCCAGAGATTCGCCACTCTTTAGAGTTGTTTTGCTTCAATATTAGTCAAAGATTCACCACTCTTTGAAGACAAAGGAGGACTTCATTAACTCTTTTAGAGATTTCAAAATTTAAGAACATGTTTCTTTTAATCTAATTTTCTTTATTATTTTTGACGTGGATCTACTATATCCGTCATCATTTTCTATAGGTTGGAAAAAAAATTTATTGTAAAAAAGTGCAAAAAAAGATACATATCTAACAAAAATGGGTCTAAATGGTGAAGTTTGTCCTTTTTAATCAAATTAATATCAAAATCAAGATGATTACTCCCTTTGACATGAAGGTAACAAAAATCACCTTTTGGAGTCATAAACTCATCTTCAAGGATGGTATCATTCACTTCTATATTGGCTGTAAAGAAGCCACTGAAGGTGTATATTTGCCAGCTTCACCTGCAGGAACACTAGAAGGCAAAGTAAGAGACTTAAAAATGTTTTGGTGAAGTATTAAATTCTTTATATTAAAAACTTGGCTAAAACCTATGTATTAGGCAAATCCAGAAGACATGCATTAGATCTAGGTTTGCAAATAAAGTTAGCAAATATATCCTAGCTAAGTCCGATATGACCCAGCTTGAAGTCAATAAATTTTTCCTGAGTTAATCAGGTTTCAAAATGAGTTTGGACTATTTTTTTAATTTAAAATTTGAGCAAGACTTGAATTTAGTTTTTATGGTCTAGCTTGGCACGAATAATAATTTTATCCCTTATACAATGTCCAACTAAGTCATCTATATGTAACTTCAAAAGTAACAAATCCTTAAGCAATGCACATGGTATGCTAACTTAGTCACTTTAAATTAAAAAAAAATCCTCAACAAAAATTCAACATAATCGCAGATGGTTATCATTGCTAACCTTATCATAAAATAATACTAAAATCAAGACAAGTAGAATACTCATATTTCAATCTAACAAAACCAATAACTGGGGCACTTATATTATTAAGAGTAGCTACTAAGAGCCTAAGGGAATTATAGATTTGTGTTCAACACTAGCATGATGTTTAATCACAAAGGAATACTTATTCAAAAATTCAAACCACCTAATATATCTAACATTCAATTTCTTTTGAGAATTTAAATATTTCAAAGTTTGATTAAAAAAAACTTAGTATACAATAAATAAAACTATCAAAAAGTAAACACAATGCACTATAACATAAAACTCCTTATCATATATTGAATACCTCTTTCGGTATCATTGAGTTTTTTTTAAATGCTATAAAATTACCCTTTTAACTTAAAACATCACCAATATCTATACTTGATGCATCATAAGCAACCTAAAAAACTTTAGTAAAATCAAGATGTCTAAAGACTAAGTATTTTAATCTACTTATTTAAATAAAGCATATATAGTGATTGATAGTGGACCATTGAAACTCATAAGTTTTTAAGCAATCAATGATAGGAGTCATAATAATACTAAATGATCCTTTAATAAACTTCATACGAAAAAATTTAACCTATAAAAACTATAAGCCTCGATAACATATTTAGGCTAAGGTCACCAACTAATAACTCTTAACTTTCTCAGGATCAACGTCTATACCATTTTTAGAAACTATCAAACCTACGAAAAACAAATGTGATAACATGAAACAATGTTTCTTAAGGTTAGCAGAAAGCTTAGCCTCTTACAAAAACTTGTTTAAGATGATCTACACACTTTTTTTTAGACTTGTTATATACCAAAATATCATCAAAATAGACTATTAAGAACTTGCTAAGGAACGATTGAAGATTGTAGCTTATAAATCTTATAAGGTACTAGTAGGATTAGATAAACCAAAAGGCATGATTAATCATTCAAACAAATGATCATAAGTCTAAAACATAGTTTTCCACTCATCTCGTGGGTACAAATTCAATGATAAATACTATGTAAAATATATCTTGAGAAATCAACTAAGATCTAACATATCCTTAATTAAAGGAATAAAAACTTATATCTGATTGTGATCTTATTAATTACACTACTATCTACAAACATTATCCATTACTCATCTTTCTTTGGTGTCAGCAAAGCCAGGTACCTTGTAAGAACTAAGTTTATGCTTATCAAATCCTTTCTGTAAAAGTTTCTTAACTTTCCTAGTTAACTCCTCTCTCATTTTTCAGTTCATTTTATAATGTGAAAGAGTAAGCAATTTTGACCCAAGAACCTTATGAATCTCATATTGTATATCCCTCACAAGTGGCAATCTATTAGGCAAATCATTAGATATAACATAAAAAAAATCAAAATGCAAAATTTTCATTTTAAAGGTATATTAATAAGCAAAAAATCAGTTGACACCTTTTTTTGCTACCAATGCCAAATACATACTAGTTTTAATTCCCTCTCTTTTAAACTCCTAACATTTCAAAACATGTAAATTATGTTGAGAAGTTTGAGAGATTTCAAGTTTACCTTAACTTTCTTTAGGTTTAGAAGATATCAAAATAATGTTATTTCTCTTATACTTAAAATAAATAAGTGTTATCTCTAACAATAACAACATTAACATCACAAAGATGAGAGAAAATTAAAAGATTAAGTGCAAAAATTACATATTTTGTGATATAGTTGAAGTGATCTTATTTAACCAAGTTATCCTAATGGGTGTAGAAGTGGATGTGTTTTTACATTTAATTTTAATGAATTAACAATAGTTTTAAAAACAATATTTATTAAATTAACTCCATTTATCACTAACTTAAACTTCATTTTGCTATTCTTAATGAAAGTATAAAAATCAATAGTGCACTTTCAATTGTCATTGTCTATAGTTGTAGACAACACAATCTAACTATACCATGACTATCATTATCAAAATCCACATTAGGATCATCTTCATCAATAGAATAGTCTAATATGTCAACAAATTGATTATCTTTAATTTCTAAACAACCATATTCAATGTTTAAAGCCAATGCACATTAGGGACAACAAATAATATGATCCTTTGGTGATACTTATGACAAATAATGAACTCATTACTAGCTCTATAATCAACGAAAGAAATAATATAATTATATTTATTAACACAATATTCCTTATGAACACCATTAGATTTAGGATTATTATTTGATGGCAGGATTAGGGACAATAGTTTAGATTGAATTGTGCAATCATATGTATAAACCTTATTGAATTTCTCAATTCCTAATAATTTTTTTGCTAGGTATCTTCTAGTGAGTTTGATACATGTAATTTAACTACTTTTTAAACATCCTCACATGAGATTATTGATAAAATAAACACACATAACAAATTGATCTTCATAGTGAAATTCATGGCTCCTAAGTTACAGGTAATGCACATGAATAAGATATATATTGAAACAAAATTTGGCAGTACATTTTAGCATATATGGTTAACTTCATTTTAGCAAATTGAATATAGTCACTATCAATCGTGTCGTACCAATCAAAATACTTCTTAATAGAAATTAAACAATTAGAAAATGCATTATCATCCATACTACCATCAAATTTAAGAGTTGCGACCTTAACCAATTTTGTGATATCCAGTTGTGGTGATCTAAACTGTCTATCATGATTCCTAGTTTCCTACCATCATTTCTACACAAAAAAAAAAAAACTTCAATCTCTGACCTTCTTACTATTAACTCGAAGATGGTAGTATAAACCATTTAGTGATGGGTGTTTTATAAGAAGAATAACACTCTTAATATAATACCTCTCACCTAAGTTAAGTGGAAGGGTACCTGATATAAGTATCATAGTGATATGCCTATCAGTTATGATATTGCCTAAGTTAAAATTACCTAAATTTTTATGCAATATATGTTTGAAGTCACCAAATTTATTTAGACTCATAATAGGACTAGAACTCTTAACTTATGTTGGATAAGTTTGTTTCCTAACACATTCTTCAATTCCACATTCGCCCAATTACTTAAAATCAACTTTGTCTTTTTATTTAGTACATTAAAGTTTAACTCAAATTGTTATTTCACTACAAGAATACTGTTGATTAGCGACGAAAAATTTCGACGGAAAA
>JAOQMQ010000196.1:36699696-36717294 GCA_027563845.1 Erythroxylum subrotundum
TCCCCCATTATTCTGGCCCTGTGTACCTCTTAAAAGGTCCACAGGGCCAGAATAATGGGGGACAGAGGAATACGTCCCCAAGCAGTCACATAAACATAACAGTACTGCTTCCTTAGTCAAAAACTGAGGACTGAGGAGGCTGTTTTGTCTTATTGTTTAGCAGCACATAGATAAAGTGGCAGGACAAGCATAACATCCAACTATGTCCCGTCAAATCTGAAAACTTGGTTACCGTCGGACCATTCACATATCGCAGTTCTAACGTCTAGTCGACGAATTGAGGTAGCTTTCAGACAGACAGACACCAACGTTGAATAATGATTCATAATTGGGAAAGAGATATGCCTTTACACCAAACAAAAGAAGGTTAATCATCTCTTTTATTATATATAAATTTCCTATTAAATTATTTATAAGATTTTTATACTTATCAAAACCAATCATCACTCTTGCCTCTTGACCAAGGCCGCAATCATAGCAGCTGTGTTTAGCTTTTCAAAATACGGCAAATTTCAATGATATGACAGCTTATCAGTGAAGAGAGACTCTGAGATGTTTGAATGTTGAAAAATCTCGTGAGTTGCATGTTAGGTGTTTGGCAAATTACCTAACTAAAGCTGAGGAACACCGACTAATTTAATACAAGATACAATCATTCATACCTCAAGTTTCGTCAACATTTAATGCGAAAACTACACTTTTGAAGAGACTAAATCTACTTCACATCAATCATTCCCTTTACCCCGTGGAAATGGAATCAACCATCTTTGAAATGATCGACTAGAACTAAAGGAAACTAGTTAACTTCATCTACTACAGAAATTTAAAAGAAGTTACACTTCCACCTGATCATACATCATAGCCCTCTTCCGGGTAATAGGGACACAACTTGTTACAAGAGGACTTGGGCTTGGTCTCCGAACCAGCCTCCTGCAACATCTTAACCACCCTCCTCATTGATGGTCGGCTAACAGGAAGTGAGACTGTGCACTGGAGGCCAACATTCAGAACCCGGGAAATTTCATCTTTGTGTACACTGTCAAGTTTGGGGTCTATTACACTGTCCGCTCCTTTCTGGTCTATTGTGGTGCAAACCCATTTGACCAAGTCCTTTTCTCCAAATTCTGGATCTACTGGTTGTCTGCCTGTAACCAACTCCAATATCACCACTCCGAAACTGTAAATGTCACTCTTCTCGTTCACTCGAAGGGTATAAGCATACTCTGCAACAAGAAAAAGACCAGATAAAACTTAATCCACACCAAGTATTTGTGCATGTAATGTGGACAAATTTAGTGAAAAGTAACATAAGTACGTGATTTACCAGGTGCAATATATCCACAGGAACCTGCGATCACAGACATGGACTCTGTACCCTTGTCCACTCGCTGAACAACTTTAGCAACACCAAAATCTGAAACTTTAGCACAAAACTCTGCATCTAACAAAATGTTGTTGGATTTCACATCTCGATGTACAATGGGAGGATCGCAGTCATGGTGCAAATAAGAGAGACCCTCTGCGGCATCTAATGCAATCGTGTACCTGATCGGCCAATCCAACAAACCTCTCTTCCTACTGTGCAACAAATCCCCCAAGCTCCCATTGGGCATGTATTCGTAAACTAGAAGCTTGCAATCACCAGTGCTGCAACAACACCATAATTTTACTATGTTTTTGTGCCTGATTTTTCCCAAAGTCTCAACTTCCACTTCAAATTCATCCTTTCCAGAGTGAACACTACTATTATCTTTCCTTGTCCCCCTACTCAGTTTCTTAACTGCCACTATCCCACCACCACTGAGCAAAACCTTATAGACTTTACCAGAAGATCCACTTCCAATCACATTTTCTTCTTTGAGGCAATCCCCTATCTCGAACTCACTAAACCCCAGCTTGTGGAATGATCTCCACTTACACATAGCAGTCATTTTTTTATTGTTTCTCTTCGAAGCCCTGTACTGGAAGCAGAACCAAGCTAACCCAACGATAAGAACTATGCCAGCTAGTAAAAAAATTGTTACAAGAATCCAAGAATGCGGCAGCTTCTTAGAATCACCTATGTTCGGACACAGACCCTTCAGATCACCACACAGACCAGGATTTCCCATGAAACTACTAGTGTAAATATCATTTGCGTATAGAGGAGGGAGCTCCCCAGAAAGCCTATTGCTCGACAAGTTCAACACGTTAAGCTTCAATTGCTGCATCTCTAATGGAATTTTCCCAGAGAAGAAATTCCTTGATAGATCCAGATAGTTTAGCACTGGCAATCTACCAATCTCACTCGGGATCGAACCAGATAGATTATTATTTGACAAATCAAGCTCATTTAGACTCTGCCAACTTTGAATTCCTTCAGGAAACCCACCAGATAATTCATTGTCGCTAAGAACAAGTTTAGTCAGCGAATCTAATTTCACCAAAGTCCTAGGTATTTCCCCTGTGAACAGATTACCACTCGCCGAAAATTCCTTTAAGTTGCCTAAAAACCCAATCTCCATTGGTATATATCCAGAAAACAGATTCTTTGAAATCTTCAGGACTGAGAGATTATAAGCAGAAGAGATTCTTTCAGAAACTTTCCCAGAAAAGTAGTTCTCGTCAAGTTCAAGCAAGTATACTCTTGGAAGCCCCCACAATTCATCAGGAACAGTCCCATTAAGCTTGTTGTTCCTTAATCGAATCCGTCCTAAGCTGTTGCACTTCACCAGACTTTCTGGGATTTTCCCGGAAAACGAATTGTAAATCAAAATAAGGCCTTCTAATTCCCCTTTCGCACATAAATTCTGTGGCATCTCGCCAGAGAACCCATTGTACGAAACGTCCAGCCGCGTCAACGGCGAGTTCATGCCGAGTTGGCTTGGCAGCAAACCTCTAAGTTTGTTATTAAACAACTTAAGCTCGTACAAGTTGGGAGATTTCGCTATAATCTCCGGTAAAGTCCCTTCAAATCTGTTCTCAAACAGGTTCAGCGACTCTAATGGCAACGCGCACAACTCGTCAGGAATCGTTCCGGTTAACTCGTTCGTGGACGCGTCGAATCTTCTCAGCGCCGTCATGTTTGAAAAACCGACACTCGATAACTCTCCAGACAAGTTGTTATCGTAAAGTTCAATCTGAATTACACTCTTGAGCTCGGTGAGCGAACGAGGGATTGACCCATTGAGACTGTTTTGCGACAAATCCAAATTCTGCAGCCGACTCAATCCGCTTAGAACGTTCCCTGGAATTGATCCCACAAGATTACATGAAGCGAGCCAAAGTTTCTCAAGGTTTGTCAAGTTGGCAAATTGGGTCGGAATAACACTCGGAGAGAACGGATTATACGCCAAAACCAGCTCCTTCAGACTCGATACATTACCCAGTTGACTCGGCATCGTCCCATTGAGTAAGTTACCAGCAAGTGAAAGCGACTCGAGTCGTCGGAATTTTCCAAACTCCGAAGGAATATCACCACTGAAATTGTTTCCCGCCAAGTTTAGGCTCCGGAGATTCGGCAACTCAACGAGTGAACCCGGAATGGGACCAATCAAAAGATTCAACGTCAAGTCCAAATCTTCAAGCGCCTGACACATGGAAATATCAGAAGGAAGAGAGGAGTTGATGAAGTTGTTGGAGAAGGAGATGGAAGAGAGGGAAGAGAGACGGCAGAGGTATGTAGGGAAAGGTCCGGCGAGCTGAGAGTCAGAGAGGTCGACGGAGATGACACGGCGAGTGACGGGGTCGCAGCGGACGCCGTACCAACCGGCGCAAGGGGTGTCGTCGCGGTCGTTCCAGGAGGAGAGTACGCGACTTGGGTCGGAGAGACCGAGTTTGACTTGCTGGAGGTAGAGACCTTCTTGGTTTAGAGGAGTGGTGGAGAGTGGAAGAGAGAGAAAGAAGAGGGAAATAAAAAAAACAAACATTTTTGCTTTCCTTGTTCTCTCTTCCACTGCAACTGACACCAGGTAAGGAAGAAAGATTCTTCCAATGTCTGGAATTGGAACTGTGAAATACTGAAATGTGAAAAGAAACATGGGACCCATGTAAGTGACACGTGCGGCCGTGCATTTAGTCAACCAGAGTCAGTAAGAATAGTTAGTTTGACGGGACAGGCTTTGGTTATGTTCGAACGCTCTTGCTATTTGGACAGGACACGAGCGTTCTTCTTGTCTTTGAATGTGGAATATGCACATGATGGAGAAACAGGAATGTGTAGGTCTTATAAAATTAAGAGTTTATAGGAGCATGAGGTTTGAGAAACTTAAAGCTTAAAAACAAGTATAGTATTTTATATAAGTAAATTTTATAGTGAATATAAAAAGATATTAACTTTACGTTAAATAATTATGTTTAAAGAGGAAGTTTTTTTTGTACAACCAAGGTAGACGTGGAAACTAATCCCTTTATCACGGGAGCTTGTACTAAGCGAAAATTCCTTTGTTACGGGAGCTCGCACTAAGCGATAAATAGCTAGCTACAAAGAGGAAGTTAAAGCACTTCAATATAGTTAAATTTTAGATAATTTTATATATTATGAACCTTACATTAATTTTTAATTTTTATTAAATTAAATTAATTATTAAGTACATTAATTAATTAAATAATCATATTCATATATAAATTGTAATTTTAAATTAAATTAATACATTTGAAACTAAAAGCACTTATCTTTTTACTCATATTTATAATATATATTAATAAGTTGTAATTATCTTGTTGCAAATTTCTTATCAAATTCTCTCTTAAAAATAATAAGAAACTGAAATCATATCATTTACTTTTTTAATAATATATAATTAATATAAATATAAAATAATACAATAATTATGTAATAATAAATATGAGGAAAGAAATCAAAGAATTATTAAAATAACTATATGAATACTTTTTAGTTATTATTGTGCTAAAAGGGTCATTTTTGACCATAAATTTTGCTTCATTCGACAGATTTGATTCAAACATTTCGGAGTGAACAATTCTAACCCTAACATTTTAAAAACGTTAAAATATAACCCTACTTTAACGGAAAATTCAAAGGCATCTATTAAGTGCCAGGGCAGCACTAACCTAGCACTTGTAAAATAATTTTTTATTAAATTAAGTGTTGACTTGGCACTTGTAAAATAATTTTTTATTAAACTGAGTGGGTTTCTGTGCCACATCAGTGCTAACATGATAAGGTGAGACATATTTCTTTAAAATATATACCAAAAATTATTTTTTAATAAATGTGGGACCTATTTTTAATTTAATTTATTTATAATTTTCTCTCTCAGTTTCAAATTTCTCCTGATTGATTTTCGTGTCTGCTTCATGTTGTGTTGCAGAGAATTGAGAATGTTGTAATGAAGACCAAAGGTGGGAAGAAATAGTGTAGCAGTAGTGGTAATTGTCATCAGTACGAAGTCCCTCTCGATTATAGCATTGAAGACGTTCGACCAAATGGTGGCATCGAGAAGTTCCGATATGTTGCCTACTCTAATGTAAATATCATCTTCTGATGGCTGGTTTCTTTCAGTTTGATTTCGTTTTCTTTATAATGATTTTTGGCATTTGGTTGATGTTGTTGCAGTGCGTGGGGAAGCCATTCTGATATTTATCTCGGAAGAAAATCAGTATAGTAGGATTTCTCGATCTATTTTCCTTGTTTCGGCTTCTCATTTCCTAGCTTTGGATAAACCAAAAGAAAGACTCAAAATTTTGTGCTCAAGAGGCTAACCCGAACCAAAAAGTGTTAAGGAAAGTAAAGCAAAGAATAAAATATAGTAGTAGGAAAAAGTGTTGATGCAAAGTAAAAGCCTACTGCAATATTTCAATTCTCAAACAAAGGTCAAATACATCATTTAAATGAAGACTAGACTTAACTGACAGAAGCAACAAATACGGAAACGTGACCCACTAACACACCACTAAGACTAAATTTTAGGAACTAATAACTACTGTTATTTTGACTAAGCTAAATAACTTGACTCCTAAAAATACTCAACTACATATAACAGGCCCCTAAACAATAGAAACAACTAACAGTAATTTCTAAATCACTATTCAACACACCCCTTGATTTAAAATTACAGACTCCAAGTTTCTGTCGGAAATAATCATGCTTTGCTTGAGGAAGTGCCTTTGTAAGGACATCAGCAACTTGATCACCAGTGTTGCAAAACTGCAACTCGATCTTACCTTCTGTTGTCAAATTACGAATAAAATGATAGCGAATGTCAATGTGCTTTGTCCTGCTGTGAAAAAGCTGGATTCTTTGTCATTGCTATTGTTGCCTTGTTGTCGCAAAATATTTTTGATGCACCTTCTTGCTTACAATGAACATCAACCAGTAGTCTCCGCAACCAAAGTGCTTGACAAGCTGCTGAAGTTACAGCAACATATTCAGCTTCCGATGCGACAATGCTACCACATCTTGCTTCTTTGAACTCCAAGAAATTGCTCCTGAGCCCATGCTAAAATCTGCATGCTTAGAATACCAAATTCCGAAATCAGAAATTAGAAATCCCTGTAATATAGCATAGAACTCTTTTGGCAGCACCTAAATGTTGCACTGTAGGATAGTGCATATACCTAGACAACACACTAACAACAAACATGATATCAAGACGCGTGTGTGTCAGGTAGTTTAGGCCTCCAATCAACCTTCTGTAGTAACTTGGATCAGCAGCCTTTATGCCATCCTCAAGCTGCAGTTTCTCATTCACATTCATGGGAGTAGCAACCACTTTGCAATTATGCATACCAAATCTAAACACAAGATCCATTGCATACTTTCTTTGTGAAACAAAGATTCCATCTTCATCTTGTTTCACTTCAAGTCCAAGAAAGTATTGCAAAATTCACAAATCTGACATTTCAAATTCCTTCATCACACTTGACTTAAAATCAGCAATCAAACTTTCACATGATCCCATATAAATCATATCATCAACATAAATGCAAACCACAAGAAAATCATTCGTACCTTGCCTTTTCACATAAAGCGTGGGCTCACTTTCACTTCTTTCAAACCCATTATCCAAGAAGTATGTATCAATCTTGTTGTACCAAGCCCGTGGTGCTTGCTTTAGCCTATAAAGAGCCTTTTTGAGCTTGTATACTTTGCTTTCATTGCCACTAACAATAAAGCCATCAGGTTGAGAAACATAGACCTCCTCCTCTAGTTCCCCGTTGAGAAATGCAAATTTTACATCAAATTGGTACATGAGCCAGCCGAGCTTAGCAGCCAACGATAGCAAAGTTCTCACTGTTTCAAAACGAGCAACAGATGAGAAAGTTTCATCATAGTCAATGCCTTGATGTTGTGCATACCCCTTAGCTACAAGCCTTGCTTTGAATCTCTATGTACTCCCATCTGCATTATACTTGATCTTGAACACCCATTTGAGTCCTATAGGTTCCTTGTGATCAGGAAGATCCTATAGGATCCTTGTGATCAGGAAGATCCACCAAATCCCTTGTCTTGTTCTTTTCAATAGTTAACATCTCTGCCATCATTACATCACGCCAATTTTCTGATTGAGCTGCTTCCTCAAAGGTTGTGGGTTCTGTGACATATAGAGCAAAAGAACAATTTTCATAGATCTCTCTAAGTGATCGCTTGCCCCTTGGTGGAGTCTCACTGGAAGAAGTACATGGAGTGGAATTGCTGTTGCTAGATGGGCTGGAATTTTGGCTATTTGCTGGACTAGTGCTTGCTGTTGGAGAGTTTTCTGGTGGAGAGGAGATGGGTAGTGTTGTAGGTGCTTGACCACTAATATCATCAGTAGGTAACTGAGATTTTGAACTCTCATTGGCATTGCTAAAGTTCCAACTTGCTGCTTCATCAAACATTACATCTCTGCTAATGATAACCTTGCCACTTATAGGATTATATAACTTATAAGCTTTGGATTGAGTGCTATAGCCAATAAATACACATTTTTCAAATTTTTCATCAAGCTTTTTACGAACTTGAGAAGGTACCAAAGCATAAGCTATACAACCAAAGACACGCAAGTGGCTTACCTTAGGCTTGTTACCGCTCCATGCTTCATATGGTGTTTGATTGAGGACCGTCTTGGTGGGTGAGATGTTCAGCAAATACACGGCAGCAGCTACAGATTCAGCCCAAAAACACTTTGGTATACCCTTTTCTTGCAACATGCTTCTCCCCATTTCCACAACAGTGCGATTTTTCCATTCGGCTACACCATTCTGCTCCGGTGTATATGAGGTTGTGAGTTCCCTGTGAATGCCATTCTCCTCGCAAAAGGTGTTGAAGTCATTTGGTACAAACTCACCACCGCGATCTGCTCGTAGAGTCGTGATCTGGCAGCCACTTTGCTTCTCAACAAATACCTTAAACTGCTTGCAACTCGCAAATGATTCATACTTGAATTTCAAAAAGTATACCCAGCTCATCCGAGAATAGTCATATGTAAAGAGTAGAAAATAGCGACTCCCACCTAGCTACTCAACGCTTATGGAACCACACAAATCAGCATGCACCAACTCTAAGCAAGTACTAGCTCTCCGTGACTTGCCTACTGGAAAGGAACTTCTCTTATGCTTTCCATAAACACATCCTTCACAGAAACTAAGAGTATCAATCTTAGGTAAACCAACAACCATATCCTTACGACCTATCAATTGCAACCCCTTAATGTTCAAATGATGATAACGCAAGTGCCACAAACTCACCTCAGTATTTCCATTAGCAACTAATGCACAATTTTTAACATCAGAAACTTCTGACGGAAACATTCTATTTTGAGTCATCCTAACATCAACAATTTTCAACCCTGACTTCTTGTCACGAATGCTACATGTATCATTATCAAACATAATCGAATATTCACTAGACATCAATTGGCCCACACTTAACAAATTATGGGCTAAAGAGGGAACATATTGCACATCATAAAGAAGCTTTATATTGTCATTAGAAGTTTGGATAGCAATTGTACCTCTCCCTTCAACTTTCATGAGCTTGTCATCTCCGAGCCGAACCTCGGACTTTTGTGATTCATCAAGCCGCTTGAACAACTGCCTCAGGCCAGTCATGTGATTAGAGCAACCGCTGTCTATATACCAGACATCATTAGATACTGCATCTGCAAGGGAGTGAGCCATCAACAGGTTGCTTTCTTCTTCTGGCTTCTCTGTGAAATTTGCTTGATTTTGCTCATCGTTCTGCTTCGCCCAACAATCAGCTTCCTTGTGCCCAAATTTTTTGCAATAATAACATTCAATGCTGCTCTTAATCTGTCGACAATCACCACCATATGGACCTCAACCTCTGCCACGACCTCGACCCTTGAAACCACCTCTGTCACCATGCCCTCTAGTTCCTGAATTTTCTGACCTCCCTATGAAAGATGACTCCTTTATCATTTGAAATGCTTTTTCCTCAAGATTTTCTTCTGAGGCATTAAGTCGATCCTTATGGGCTTTAACAAACTCATCAATTCATCAAAGCCATATGTGGAAAGATTATGGGATTCCTCAATAGCAGCAACAACATGGTTAAATCTATCCGTAAGGCTTCTAAGAACCTTGGACACAACAGTTTCATCACTAAGTTTGTCACCATAAGCTTTCATTTGCTTGACAATGGTAGCTACTTTAGATAAGTAATCTTAAACAGTGTCACCCTTCTTCATCCTCAAATTTTCAAATTCACGTCTAAGGGACTGGAGTTTGATAGTCATTACCTTAGCTGAGCCTTGAAATTCCTTCTTCAAAATCTCCCAAGCTTCCTTGGAAGTTTCTACAATAACAATTCTACAAAAAATTGACTCATGCATTGCCTGTTGAATGAAGAACAAGGCCTTTGAATCTTTCTTTTTGTTCTCTCGTAGCCTCTGATCATTTGTATCTGTTTCATCATCCCATTTTCTACCAAGTCCCAGAGTTCTTGAGACTTGAACAAAGTTCTCATTTTTATGTTCCAAAAATCATATTTATCGCCATTGAAAATGGGAATTGCTTGTTGAACTATTGCGGAAGCACCATTAGTAGCCATGATGTTTCTCTCAATTTGGATCGGCAAAATCCTCTTCGCAATTCACTCTGTAATTTTTTTTGGTTGGCCTCTCAAGTGTTTACCTCACTTTTTCTCTCTCTTACTTTCCCTTTCCTTCCAATCCTAATTGACCGAACCAAACAAGTGAAAAAGCACTTTGCCTTTTTATCTTTTCCACTACAGTGGCTCTGATACCACTATTGTTAAGGAAAGTAAAGCACAAAATAAAATATAGTAGTAGGAAAAAGTGTTGATGCAAAGTAAAAGCCTACTGCAATATTTCAATTATGAAACAAAGGTCAAGTACATCATTTAAATGAAGACTAGACTCAACTGACAGAAGCAACAAATACGGAAACGTGACCCACTAACACACCACTAAGACTAAATTTTAGGAACTAATAACTACTGTTATTTTGACTAAGCTAAATAACTTGACTCCTAAAAATACTCAACTACATGTAACAGGCCCCTAAATAATAGAAACAACTAACAGTAATTTCTAAATCACTATACAACAAAAGTAAGCATTTTCAGTGAGTAGTAGTTTGAACTTGGAGCTTTCATAAATTTTGAACAATGATGATTGACACTACACCACCTCCTTCCCTAATCGACTTCGAAAGCTTTGAAAAGCGCCTCAAAATCACTTTCTCTAAGCCACCATTTTCAAACCCTGCTGATCTGTTCGACCTTCGAGACTTAACTCGATCCTATATCAACTTAATCCTTGAATATGCTTTTTGCACCATAGTTGATCGACTTTCTAACACCGAGTTTGACTCTTATGTCCTGTCTGAGTCAAGCCTTTTCATCCACCCACGAAAAATATTTCTCAAAAATTGTGGTACTACCAAACTGCTCCGGTCCATGGTGCCACTTGTCAAGCTAGCTGATTCCCTTTCCCTCTTTGTCACCGACGCTAAGTACTCTCGAGGCAGCTTCATTTTTTCCCGATTATCAACCTGCACCTCACTGAAACTTCGCTAAAGAAGTTGCCATCTTAAACAAATTCTTTGGCATTTTGAATGCTACTGCATATGTCCTCGGCAATCCTAATCACTACTGGCACATATATTTGACGTCGAAAGGATCAACACCGAAAATGGGAAATGACCAGATCGACGTCGTCACACTAGAGATGTGCATGACCAGTCTACAGGCAAAAGGCCGCCATCTTTTACAAGCAATTGGAGAAACATTTAGCTAAGGAAATGACTACAAGTTCTAGGATATCTAAGATTATCCCAACGCATGTGATTTGTGACCGCAGCTTCAATCCATGTGGGTACTCGATGAATGGGATTGAAGGTGCATCGTTGTCTACTATGCACCTGACGCTAGAGGAAGGCTTTAGCTATACGAGCTACGAGGCTATGGGGTTCAACTTCACGTGTAAAAGTGTGGTGAAGCAGGAGCTGCCAAGTGGAGAGTGTCTGTTGTACAAGACATATCGTTAAGTGGAAAGCAAGAGTTCAGATTATATAGAGATAGGTACGAGAACGTAGCGGTTCTTGAAGGTGGTGGCAGAGAAGGAAGATTAGGCGGGTGGGTAGTGGTGGTTGATGGTTGTGGTGGTGTCGTGGTGGTTCATTATAGTTTTCTTTCTGTTCAACAACGGCACACCCAACCAAAATGTTAGTTTCCTTCAGTAATGGGTGTTGTTAGCTAAATAAATGAATGTGTAATGAAAAGTACACCTAATGTATACTCTCTGTTGTATCTTCTTTCATGAATTGTAGCTTGTTAATTTGCACTTAAAGGTAGAAAGTATGTAGCCTATACACTTTTTATATATGCCTTCTGGACACATGAAGATGAGAAATGATTGAATCTTTGTAAACACATGGTTGCAATGCGGTATAATTGAATTGCATATATGCAATTTTATGTTGTAGTCAGAACTAGTGTAGATCATATTTCACAAGGCCGATGCTGTAAACTATATTTATTTATTATTAACTATAGTTAGCTTACTTATAACCATAGTTAGCGTTTAGTCAGCTTTTCATTCTCTGTATAAATAACTGTTTGAGCTCATTAGCTCATTAATGAGATTAATTCTTCAATCTCAAATTCTCTCTGTTCATGGTATCAAAGCTCACGTGGTTCTGGTTTTCTCTTCTTCTCATCTTGCTAATTGTTCTCATCTTGCTAATTGACGGTTTCTTGCGATTCTCCGATCTATAACGTCGAACACCGATTCTTATGACACTGGCGAACGTTCTAATGCTTCCGCTACTAGTCTTGAAGAGAATCAATCAGGATTTTCTTTGGTTACTGTTCCTTTGAGCAATAATAACTACCTTACCTAGAGTACTGCCATTCAGATCTCTCTTGGTGCAAGGGATAATTTAGGTTATGTTGATGGTTCAATCAAGAAACCTAAAGAAGGTTCTGCTGAGTACTTGAAATGGAGGAAGAATGACTATATGGTGCGATCTTGGATCCTTGGATCTCTATCTAAAGATCTAGCAGAAACTTTCTTATATTGTCAAGATGCCAAAGTGTTGTGGGATATTCTTGCTGAAAGATTTGGAATGAGTAATGGTCCTAAGGTCTATCAAGTGAAGAGGCAGATCAATTCTATTGATCAAGGGAACACTGATTTGGCTACATTTTATAACAAGATCTCAAAGTTATGGGATAATCTCAGTCGACTTCGACCTTTGCCTTATTGTGATTATGGAAAATGCACATGCAGTGTGAATAAAAGACTAACAGAAATGGATGATTCCAATAGACTCATGCAGTTTTTAATAGGATTAAATCAGACTTATGAAGCGGTCAAGAATCAGATCTTAATGGTTGATCCTGTTCCTACAGTAAATAAAGCATACTCTATGATTCAGACTATTGAAGCTCAAAGGGACGTTCAAAGGAACTTTGGTGAAGTCATAGATAACAATGCATTGTTCATTAGAACAGTTTATAAGTCCAAAGGACACTCTAAAAAGAAGGATCAAAAGGATGACAGAGTTTGTGATTTTTGCAAGAATACTGGTCATCTAAAGGATACATGCTTCAAATTGCATGGTTATTTAGACTGGTGGAAAGATCTTAAGAATAAGAAGGATAAGAACAGTGGTTGGAAAGCTCATGCTAATCTCGCTAAAACTCCAATCGAAGAACAGAATATTGATGATAAGCAATGGGTTACTGATCTGATACGGCAGGAAATGGCCAAACTGATGAGAGGAAAACAGATTGATGATTGTCATGTGAATTTTGCTCATCTTGATAACTTTGCAGGTATGGCAAGTAACTTGCCTCTACTTTCTGCTACTTCGGATTGTTGGATTGTGGATACGGGAGCATCGGGTCATATTTGTGCCAATTCACTGCTCTTTGACAACTTGAAAACTTTGAATGTGGCCACCTATGTTCATTTGCCAGATGGATGAGTTACAAAAGTTACTGAGATTGGCCAAGTTATTTTACATAAAAACCTTATCCTTACCGAAACCTTACATCTACCTTCATTTCGCCATAACTTACTTTCAGTAAACAAGTTAGTTAAAACAAATCTTGTTTACTTCACCTTTTATGCTGAATTTTGCGTTTTGTAGGACCTGAAGAGTAAGAAGGTCCTTGTTGTTGGCAAAGTTGCTGGAAGTCTTTACATTCTTGATAAACAATCTTTTTCTCAACCTTTTATCAATAAACATCCCATAGATCCTTCAATAGCCTTATTTTCCTATTATCCTTGTTCCTCCACCATATTACAAAATTCTCACTTGAATGATTCAGTTTGTACTGTTGAGACAGTTTCTTGTATGGATACAAATATGAATAAAACTATGGCTTCTATTCAAAAATGGCATTTCAGACTTGGTCATCCAAGTGATGTGGTGTTAGATCATTTACCATTTTTTGTCAATAGAGGTTTTATTATTGAGCATTGTGTTGTGTGTCCTTTGGCAAAGCAAACAAGAACACCATTTCCTGTTAGCACTATACGTACATAAACCATTTTTGAGTTGCTTCATCTAGACATATGGAGCCTTTATAAGAAGAAATCTATTACTAGTGCATATTATTTCCTCACGGTTGTCGATGATTTTAGTCGGTGTGTGTGGACATTTCTCATGCAACATAAGAGTCAAGTTTTCTAGCACTTGAAGAAGTTCTTTCACATGGTCACTAATTAATTCAATGTGACAGTTAAATCTATTAGAACAGATAATGGCTCAGAATTTCCCAGTCATCAAGTTCAAGACCTTCTCACTTCTCTTAGTATACAACATTAAAGAAGTTGTATTTACACACCTCAGCAGAACGGCGTCGTTGAAAGAAAGCATCGGCATCTCCTTCAAGTTGCTAGATCATTGTTGTTTTAGTCTTCTATGCCAACCCGATTTTGGGGAGAAGCATTATTACATGCTACGTTTATCATTAACAGACTCCCAGCGAAAATTCTAGCCTAGAAAACTCCTTTTGAGGTACTGTTTCATAAACCACTTGATTATAGTTTATTAAAGGTGTTTGGCTGTTTGGTTTATGCTACAGATGTTCACCCTCATAGGGATAAATTTGGCCCAAGATCTGTTCCTCGTGTTTTCCTTGGTCATTATCCAAGCATGAAAGTATACAAATTATACAATACTACTACCCAACAGATTATAATTAGCAGAGATGCAGTTTTTCATAAAGGAGTTTTTTCGTTTGGCAAGTCTCGGTTTTCTCAGAAGGATCATGATGCTTCTTCTTGTTCCCTGCTAAAGCCTGCTAGTTTGTCTGAAGATTTAATTATTAATTCTCCTTCTCCAGTCACTTCAATTACGGATGTTGTTCCCCCTACTGCATTTATTGCGGAGGATTTTTCTGAAGATGTTATTGTCCCAGCTATTCCTATTTCTACTGAGGTCGAGTCTAGAAGGAGCATACGACCCAGGAATTAACCTGTTTGGATGTATGATTTGGTTTCCAATGTTCTTATGGCTGATCCTGTCTCTACTCCAGTTTCTGCTTCTATGCTTCCAATTCCATCTCATCCCTTTGTCATGCACTCGTGTTTTAGTGATACTCATGTGGCGTTTCTGGCCAATCTTCAGCATGTTGTCAAACCAAAAATTTACCATGACTCCAACCATGATTCTAATTGGGTGACAGCTATGAAGACAAAACTTGATGCTTTGGAAAAGAATCATACGTGGGAGTTAACTGACCTTCCTCTAGGAAAGAAGGCTATTGGCTCTAAATGGGTTTATAAACTGAAGTTGAAGCCTGATGGTAGTATAGACAGATACAAGGCAAGATTAGTGGCGAAGGGGTTTACTCAAGTGGAGGGTGAAGATTATATTTAGAGTTTCTCTCCTGTGGCTAAAACAATAACAGTCCGATTACTTCTTGCTCTTGCTGCAGTTTTTTGTTGGCCATTATGTCAATTGGACATAAATAATGCATTCTTGAATGGTTATATTGATGAAGAGCTCTATATGATTCCTCCGGATGGATATGGCAAGGCTAGAAAGGGACAAGTCTGTAAACTAACTAGGTCTCTCTATGGGTTAAAGCAAGCTTCAAGGAAGTGGAATGTTGAATTTACCAGTCATCTTGCCAAACTTGGCTTTCGTCAGTCAAAGGCTGATAGTTGCTTGTTTACATATCACTCTCAAGGTATTTTCTTAGCTCTCATTATGTATGTGGATGATGTTCTTATAACGGGCAATTCTGATGAACTTATTGCAAAGGTGAAATCTTCATTAGATTCTGTCTTCACAATTAAAGACCTTAGGTTTGCCAAGTACTTTCTTGGGTTAGAAATTGCGAGATCCCCTGGTGGTATCTACATCAGCCAACGTAAGTATATTTTGGATCTGATTTCTACAGTTGGTTTAACGGGTTGTAAGGCTGTTGCTACTCCTATGCAGAAAGGCATGGTTTTAACAACCGATTCTGGTACATTGTTAGTTGATCCCTCTCCTTATAGACATTTGGTGGGCAGATTATTGTACTTAAACTTCACACGACCGGATATTACTCGTTCTATTCATCAACTCAGTCAGTTTGTTCAAAATACGCGAGATACTCATTGGCAAGATGCTTTACATTTATTGCGATATCTGAAGGGTTGCCCAGCTACAGGTTTGTTTTACTCAGCTAAGAATAATTTGAAACTTGAAGCATACAGTGATGTGGATTGGGCTGGATGTAGAGACACCAGACGATCTGTTTCTGGTTATTGCATTTTCTTAGGCTTTGCTTTGATTTCTTGGAGATTCAAGAAACAAAACACTGTCTCTCGCTCCTCTACAGAAGCGGAATATCGTGCTCTTGGTTCTACCGTTTGTGAAGTCCAGTGTATCACTTATTTACTTCATGATTTGCACGTTTCTAGTTCTCTACCTGTTCCTCTCTGGTGTGACAACCAAGCAGCTATCCAAATCACACAGAATCCAGTTTTTCATATACTTACGAAGCATTTGGAAATTGATTGTCATCTTGTGAGAGACAAGTACAAAGAGGGGTTGATTTTGCCATTGCATGTTCCTTCCCATCTTCAAGTCGCTGATCTTCTCACAAAGTCCCTCTCTGCTCCTCAATTTCACAAATTAGTTTTCAAGTTGAATCTGTTTCGACTTCCACCAGCTTCACCTTTAGGGGAGGATGTAAACTATAGTTATTTATTATTAACTATAGTTACCTTACTTGTAACCATAGTTAGCGTTTAGTCAGTTTTCATTCTCGGTATAAATAACTATTTGAGCTCATTAGCTCATTAATGAGATTAATTCTTCAATCTCAAATTCTCTTTGTTCAGACACCTCTATGCAAAACATTGCACGTTCACCCCCTACCTTATGTTCATCTTATTGTGAAGGGATATTGCACAGTAAGCTGAAAATGTTGATTGAAACATGCATAACTATTCTGAAATCTGAAAAGTGTTTTATGAATCCATGTTTGGACCTTATGTCTATATTGCTATATATATCTCATCTAATTTTCTAAAATATGAAAACATGCAATTGCAGGGACACATCTGGACAGAAAAATAATATGCTTAAGATGGTAATATCTTTAGTCAACTAAAATTTTATCTCATTATTTTGAAGCTTATCAAGTCTCTGCCATGAAAGCCTAATCCTTAGAGAAATATGCTAAAGAAGAAGAAGGAGAAAGAGGAGGAGGAAGGAGAAGAGTGAAAATTATAAATAAATTAAATAAAAAAGTGGGTCTTATATTTATAAAAATTGATTTTTAATGTTTTTTAAAAACGTGTGTCCCACCATGACACGCCAGCAATGACGTGATACATGGGCCTACAAAATGATTAAAAACATTTTAAAATTTGTTAGGTCAACATTGACCTGACACTTAACAAAAAGGTTTAAATTTTCTATTAAGGTGAGGTTACACTTTAAAGTTTTTCAGTTAGAATTGTTCACTCCGAAATATTTGGATCAAGTTTATCGATTGGTGCAAAACTTAAGGTCAAAAGTGACTGAAATAATTAAATCGTTAATCAATTCGCAGACTATCCACAAATTTTTCTATGCGCAAGTGAATAACAAATCACAAAAACAAAATACCAAAGACGCCAACGTTTGGTAACGCAGTTCGGCACACTTTGCCTACGTCTGCGGGGCCCTCACCCAGAT
>JAOQMQ010000196.1:36731664-36750728 GCA_027563845.1 Erythroxylum subrotundum
AGATAAAGTTGCAGGATTTTCACCACAATTTAAGAATCCGTGATCAACCAAGAATGAGATATAATCTAAAAACAGTAATTATTCCTCTTGAAGATTAAACATTTTGACATGAAACAAATAAAACAAAATTCATAATGAGCTCAATAAAGGATTAACAGAACAACAATACATTTGCACATCTTTGAGTAATTCAATGATTAAATACTGATTATCATTATATGAGATCAGTGAAGGGTTTACAGAAGCACGATATATGGCCCCCTGCAAACGACTTTGCCAATTTCTCCGTGAATCATTAGAATCACAACGTAGTATTAGAGCACTGACATCTTCCACAACCTGTAAAAGAATGTCCTATATAGTTCAAATACAATATGGGAATTGCTGCTCAAATGTGCAGTTAAAACAGAGGCATAACCATAACCTTTTGCATGGGGCGTGCAGCATCACAAACAGCCAATACACATTCAACGTCACCAACAAATTCTGGTGGGAGTAGATATATTTGCTTTTCACGTAAACTACAAAACAAGCATTAAAAAAATGTTTTAAATGTTATTAATATTAAAACTAAAGTATGCAACCCAACATTATAGGTAAACAACGTCCCAGCATCTAAGGGATCCTCTCCTATTCTGTAAACGTTTTGCATTGTATACATTTACTAATGATAGATCGAAATTTTGAAGAAGCTAGATGGTCAAATATTTGCAGCTAAGTTTACCTGCATTTCAACTTTACACGAATCCAAAAGAAGAAGGGTTATACACTAAGCGATGTTTGGTAAGAGGTAGTGTAAAAATTTTAATTGAATTTATAAATAAAACATTACATAAAATGACCCATGCAATGATATTCAGAGTGCTGAATGCGTACTTCCTGACAATGCAATGCAAATTAAAATTACATGATAACTTTCATCTACAACTGAACAAAAGGAACCATCTGAAGGTTAAGAAGAGTTGCAATTTCATCAAGAGAATAAAGCTGGTTTACATATCTGCTGCAGCTTCATAGTGACAAGCTTATACTGTTAGTGATTTCTCATGTTTGATTAGAAATGTCTTTTGGTTTCTTAAACGCCAATTTGAAACATCAATCCAACAGATCAGTCATCAAAAGCAAAACAAAAAGAGTTGGATCTCCACCTGAGATATTGTTTGTAAGATTTAGAACTAGGGCTTTCTAGTATGTAAAGATAAGGCCCAACCAAGCATATGTATCGCCTCTGCCAAAAAGCTTCTCTATTTCCCATGCCCTGTTTTAAAAAAAAGCAAACAAGAAAAGGAAAATAAAATTAGTCAATACTGGTCTCAGACTTATATTTAAACTTAATGCACAATAGGAAGGCAGAGACCTTGCGAGTAAGAACAGATAACCATCCCTCGAAGTCTGCTCGATTCCAAGGGTGAAGAAGATCCAAATTGTCTTTGTTATCCTCCTGAAACAGCTTTGCCACTTGCATCAGCCGATGATACCGAGCTGGAGAGAAATGAAACCCTAATGACGGAAGCCGCACAGCAATCCTTGTGGAGGGATATGATGGGTTCTCCACTCGAATCTAAAACAATATTGCTGACTTTAAGTCTGAAATGTTACATAAGATTGTGCAAGAAAAAACAAAAATCGATTTCTGTTCATGCACATGCAAAAGTAGAAGTGTCTAGAATTGTACCTGTTGGAGCCTCACAATTACCCCACACTTATCAACAACCGGCAAGAAACTAACACCATTCAGTAAAGTGGAATTGGCAGAACGATTCAAGGAGGATTGGCTCCAATGGTAATCACCATCAATCAAAAAGGCAGTAACATCGCTCAAAATCAAATCAAATTGCAGATACATGTCGAGCTCTTCAAAAGACTTCCTATCATAATCATCCTGTAAATATTTGAGTCCAGTGAGAAATATTATTATTAAGATCAAAGAGTTTTTGATTCAGATGACAGAGGTACCTGTGAGCGAATCAGCAAATTTCCCAAATCTAGCATAAGTTTTGTTGAGTTCATGTTGTCTGGACAAAATGAGGTAGGAATAGTAATCTTTGGAGCCGCAATATCCAAGTCCAATATGAACCTATCAATATATTATTGCTCTGTGTCACTTGGTATTACTTGAATAGCACATTCAAATGTAATATCCTTTTGTGCTTCTATAGATAAAAATGCTTAAAATATGAAGCCAAAGTAGTATTCAATTAACTTCATCATGTAAAATCATAATCTTAAAGCAGGAACATCAATATTATGTTAGCTTCTCCTATAAAATCACAAAAATAGCTGAGGCCACCTAGTCTCAATTAGAAAATAAATGGCTATCGAGCATGCAACTTGGACAGTTTAACCTCCTGGGTAAGAGAGAAGAAGTGATGATAAATCTAGCATCCTAGAAGTCCTAACAACTCAGGGGCCCACTTGGTGTCCACAAAACCTGTAAATGGAACCTTAAAATAATTTCTTCTAAGCATGAATCATATTAAGCGATTAAAATGGGCATGCATTTAGAAATGGGAAATCTTTTAGTCATTCCTATGATAGTTGGTCTCCTGTGAACACAAAAATGATTCCACAACACTAATAGCACAAACTATTGATGACACTCAAAATGAATCGTGTATATGGTTGACAACCCCAGAACATGAAAGAAAAAGGTAAAATGGCAAACCTAGCATGATCTTTTAAGGCTCTGTTAACTTGCTTCTGAGCAGTCCGCTTAACTTCATCAATTGTCATCTAGTCACCGAAAAACAATCAACGGTAAATGAACTGTGTTTATAATGTTTTTCACCCAGAGTAGAACCTTCAGACAACTCTAGCATTGAGAACCAACCACTCAAGTAGGACAGTGAAAGCATCACTCAATACAAAAAAGCACCTTAACAGATTCAGAAAAGTACAAGGCAAACAGTAGCTACATTAATCAGGGCTAAGCAAATGAAAAAATATATATTGAAGAACATGAAATTGTAAAATGGTGGCGTGCTACCCATTTCTTTCACCTTTTGAATATTGCATACATGCACTGAATCCTTTTTACAATACATTACGTAGAATACTATAAAGAAATCTCTGACATTTATTAAACGGAAAAAAAAGATGATGTATAATCATAAGTAGAGTATGCTATAATCATGCTCGAAAAAGAATTCCAGCCTCCAAAAAGAATTTCTTACACCATTGATCAAACAGTAAAATTAATCATCACTTTCAGCATTAATTCATTTCAGACTGTTGACTTAGTTTTGGTACCATGTGAGGTAGGAATAAATGACAGACAAGGAGAAAGAAAAAGAAGAATAAGTACACAATGGTTTACCGTGTTTCAATAGTGGAGCCTATTTCCACAAACACAAAGACAACTAGTGTGGTGTATTATTCACTAAGTTTAGCCAACAATAAAACAGTAAAATATTTTACAATTACAAAATTATAAAATATTCCTAAAGAGTACCTAAGCTACTCAATTACAGGACTACAAAATAATCCTATTATTCATAATCAAATTGAATATGAATTTTGAACCTATAAACGAAATATTTTTTGAGAACAGATAAATCAAAAATACAAAATAATATATATATATATATATATATATATAACCTTATTTTGTTTTTTCCCCTCTTTTTTCTGGGGGCGCTATTTTTGTTTTTTTGAATATTACTTTTTTGCTAGCATAAACAAAATTAGACATAATGATTGTTGAGGGGAAAAAATAAATAAAGTAACTGCAAATTTGATGAGGTATAGAAAAAAAGATATCATGAAGTATGGATGCCCCTAATGGGCTAAAAGATAATAGAGGTAACCCTTGATGGGCTACAAAAAGCAAAGACAAAATCTACCAAAAGACAAGACAAAAGAAAATAGTAAAATCTAACCAAAAAATTGCTATTTCATCTGCCAATGATCTTAGAAAGAATATTCAAAAGGGACACGTCATTCATTCTAGCCATATTGGAGCTATTAGGGCAAGAGAAGTCTTACTCCAAAGAATGTAGAGCTATACCTGCACGGCAGCAGCTGTTTCCAATGCAACTGTCTGACTGAGAGCATCATTGTTTTGAAAAAACTTGATAATATCATCGACAGAATCCTTCAGATACTGGTCAATCAAAACAATCAATGAAAAAATACTATCTAAGACAATTGTTTTCTAAGGGATGTAGAGATCAGCAGCATACAGTCATGTAACAAGGAGAAGCTTTAGCAATCATGCGCCAGTCCACTTTAGCATCAAAAGGTTTGTATGAAAAAACACCAATAAGAGAATCATGAACAGTTGCACTCTGCATGCAAAGAAAAGACAAGATTTATAACAACTACTAAATCCAGACTCGGAAGCAACCAGAAACCTCATAGGTCAAATATTTTCAAGGTGTAAGGTAAATAAACCTCAGCAAGAAGACCACTGGGTGATGACAACTGATAAGACCCTAGTTTCATGTCAAAAATTTTTGACTCTGGATAAAGTTTAATGTAACAATCAAAGCCATCACATGATAATTCAGCAAGCAGTTCCTGTTCCCCATCAACAAGCTTTGAAGCATTATGTTTCATGTGAACCTCCAAGTAAGTATGAAGGGTCTCAGCATTCTCATTGATAGTCATGGACTGCTTATCAACACCTTCTGTGTACCCTATAAGTCTGTTTAATTGTTCCCAATCTTCATTACTGAAATCAAATTGCTCGCTTTCACTTCCGTCCTTACTAGTTTTATCATTCCTGAAAAATGAAAAAACAATAGTGACAGATAAAACCAAAAGAGTCTATAACAGAAACATTGACCTACAATTGCAGATAAGCGAGGACAATTCTTCTGAATGTGAGAACTTATTACCAACCAAATGACCACCATGATTTCTTAGATTTTTGTCGCCTGGCATAAAGGTCCGACTCTACAGACTGCTCCACAAATTTGTGAGCCAACATCCTGTGTAACATCAAGACATAGAAAATGTACTCACTGGCAGACAAAATATTGCCACATGAAGATCCAAATGTCTATCTAAATTGTCCAACTACAAAATTTCATATATGACTGCAAGCATAAAGCCTGCATATAGATAGACATCCAAGGGAAGAAATGGAAAAGGAGAAATCCTCTAGAACCATTTGCATGTATATGTTTGTTCTCTTATCCATTTATTTTACAGTTTCAATGTGCATCCATTTATCTAACCACAAACCCTCAAATCACAACTTATAAAGAATGTAACATTCTTCTAAAGGCTAAGAGCAACTCTAGTACTTTATTAGCAATAGCACAACTGAAATATGTGCAGCCAACTCTAGGAAGATGAGTAGCTTGTACTTCTGCGAGGGATTCCATGTAAGGGATGATTCTAGAGCATATACCCATAATAAGGAGTAACTTAGGAGGAAACAAAGGGGATAATCATTTTTCAACAAATTAAAAGCTCTGATCATCCTAAACCTTATTGAATATGATAAAAAAGAAAACAAACAAAAAATTAACACCAAAACAGTTGCCAATACCTCCATTGTACTATGAGTTCAACATCCAGTTCACGATCCATTTCCTCAATTTCTTTGTTGTCATCTGGTATTGCCTGACTGAGGTCAGACTTCAACAAAGACGCATATACAGGTATATATCTCTTCCGCAAGCTTGCATATCGCAGTACCTGCTCCCAAGACAATTTCCCACTGCCAAGACAATAAAATCAGCAGAAGCCGCAACAAAAACAATTTTATACCTAAACTAGAAAATGAAAAAATGGAAATTAATTTACTCCTCAAATACTCCTTCCCTATACCTGGCAACTCAAGGGAGAAAGATATCCTTGTAAGTTCACCCTTAAAGAAAGGGCATAGATAACTACTCTTTTCTCAAGTTTTATTGGCATAAATAACAGGCTTACTAGCTAACATAGATTTCTGACCTATGAGTGGAAACAAATATATGTGATAATCAATAAGGCTATGTCTATATTTTAGAGTGGCTACACTACGTTTACAGATCCATCTCTCAAATGTTAAAACTAAGCTTCAGTAGGTTAGGCATAAGCTTAATTGTGTATATAAAAATTGCAGAAATTGTTGGGAGACCAGAGCAAGTACATTCAAAATGTTCATAGATAAATTTGGGCAAGCTCAAGATTTTGGAGAAGTTTTAGTTCATACATGAAAATACAGGTCCAAGAAAATACAGAAGAAATATAGATTAGCCTTCAACCTTCTTTCACCAAGGGGGGCATCTTAACTGCGATTATCTTACTTTGATCATTATAATATACTGGGAGAGAGGGGGTGCGAGGGGAGTTGTAATGGTTGAAGTACTACCTTGCTTTCTTTGTCTGGTCAGATATAGCTTTGAAAGCATATCTCCACCAAGCCCTCGGATTTGATTTCACAGAAACAAGTGGACGATAGTGAGCATATTTTAGCCGTTGGTTAAAGGCAGCAAAATTATCAACTAGCTTTAGCATATCTCTATATCCACCCTGCAAAGATAACGAGTTAAATTAGTAGAATACACTTTATACCTACCCCTCTTAAACTCTAATCAATAATCATTGAACTTTCTAAAAACCTTTGACAAACTGAGGGTCACATCATCCAAGTTTACTGATGCCTTCTGCAAAGGTTCATCACTATTGGACAATTCATCAGGACGGAACTTAGAGTATTTTGCATTCCCTGTTACTGGTTGCAGAAGGTATGAATGTTTCTTTACAACATTAGCTGCTGGTCTGCCGTTCTCTGTGCCAAATCTGAAAACCTGATTTTCATCAACAACAAAACCTACGTCATTCATGAAGCCAAAGCAAAAATGAAACAAAATAAAGCAATTCATATGGCCACTGTAACGGGAACAGCACCTGACTCCATTCTAAAGGAAGTAAGTCCTCCCATGGCTTGTTGAGATGCCAGGGTGATATATCAGAATCTAGGTAAAGAGCAAGCTGATCTAGTTCAACGGACTGCAAGGCAATGGGTAAAAAAAAGAAAGTATAAATAGCCTAAAAGCAGCTGGAACTAGAGAAATAGTACAAAAAAGAACATCTCTTTCTAAGAGATTAAATAGATATATAGAGAGAGATGAGGAGGAGAACAAGAAGAAGAAGAAGGAAGCTTTTCTCTTAGATTTTCCCTTCTCCATGTTTTCGCTAAACTAGCCATAATTTATGATATCTTTAAAGAAGGCATAAGTTTCAACCACACATAATTCTAAGTAACATTAACAGAGTTGAAACGCACCTGACACAAAGTAACATCAGCAGAAAAACTCGTTTAATATATAGCATTATGATTAAAATTATTACTTAATAATTTGCAAGAAATGACAAATGCTCCAAAATAAGAAGTTAAACAAGAGCGTCAACACTAAGTGAGACATATGACACAAGTAGCACCTTCTGAATATGGTCCAATGACCCCCCAGTAACAAAAGCTTCTGTTCCCCTATCATCAACCGTCACAGCTGAGAGTTTTTGCAAGGTTACACCAGCTGCAAATGGGTGACCTGGGTTGCTACAATCGAGAGAAAAGCTTCACTCAAGAACCAAACCAACAAATATAGAACTGATAGAATATAAATGAGCAAGAAGAACATTACCTTTCAAGATCTTCATATCTTATGTGAATATTTGAAATTGATAACTTCAAGTTCCCAATTATAGTGTTGATCAGGGATCCCAACCATGATTTATTCTTGAAAGCATGCAAAGGCAATTGCAGTACAAATTAAAAGAAGATTCATGATAAAGAAGTCCTTGAAAACGAAAGAATTGTTACATTTAAGGGATCAAGGGTGAGTAAAACTAAGCAGATTACACTGCAGAACCACAAACGTTCAAACCACAAAAAGAGGGAGAAATGATGATTTTGTTTTCAAAACCTGAAATAATACTACTAAGGTTCACTAGGTATTTTTCTCCGTGCACTTGAGAAACATTTTTTTCTTTAATTTCCTTTTTCCATTTCACTTACTAGTTAACAAAAATGTGTCTCTTTCTAGTTTAATTCAATTGACTTGTATATAATCTCCATAAAATCTTTTATATGGCTATTTGTGCATTTGTTGATATTGTCTTCAACAATGTTGTTGATCTAATTCAATCATGACGACAAATGATCAAATCAGATAAACAAACTTACGTTTAATAGTATGAATTTGAGTTGCTAAATATCATTCATGTATTGTTGCATGGATCTTAATTAGAATCTGTATCTATTTATATATGCATAAGAAAAATAGCCAAAAATACCAAATGTAGATCATGAACTAAAAGCTGAATTTGAATATTAAAACCACATAAAATGCACACAGTGCTATATTAGCATTCTTTTGTTTGGTGTGCAACCAAAAACATCCAGACCAAGTTTACTGGTCTGATTTTCTTTACAGACTCAAAATGCACATGAAAACACCACACTGACCCAAGTCCTAGGTCCCATATCCAAGTGCTTTATTTTAAACTTGGCCAAATGTGGTGCTTTCTTAGTGTGGTGTTTTTGTTTTTACATACAACTTGGATATGGGATCCTGGACTAGTTTAACAGGTTTAAAATACAGTCAGAAGTTTCATACCACTTCTAATTTTTACATACAACTTGGATATGGATCCTGGACTAGTTTAACAGGTTTTAAAATACAGTCACAAGTTTATACCACTTCTAACTTTGACCGCTGTGCCCTCTCCAGTAGCTTCATTTCCATTTCCTACATTCAAAAGAATACACAAATAAATTTATCATCCAAATCTTTCATATAAAAGGACATGTCCAGAAAAAAGAACACCTTACCCGTATTAGATTTCTTTTGGCCTCTTGGACTGCATCTTGACTATGTCCCTCCACTTGGGTTGCAGGTTCAGCCAACAAAAAAATTCGATCCAGGTAAACTATCACTGGATCTTGCCCGAGCCTACTCCATGGAACCTGGATTTCAGAAGTGTTCTCAACCATCCATAAAACATTTAATATTCTAGCATCAAATCACTTCATGCCTACTAAACCAGGAAATCTGTCAAGACTAGAAAATTCTGGTGAACGATTAAGAAAGGGAGCCAAATCTGAGGTTAGCAGACTTGCTCTATTGTTATTGCATAAATGTCACTTCATATTTGCATAAAACCTTCCACTCAATTCATTGATGGCCCAAATCTTGAGTCTATAGCACTAACATCTTTCCATCATAAACTAATGCTGTGCACCTAAGGTAAAATGTGGTAAATATGTCTGAGATTGTGAGTTTTTGAAAAAAGGAGAAGAAAAAGAAGAAGCTGCCAATGTCTAGTGCAAACCTAAATCTTATTTTTTCTAATCTAGACAGAAACTTAACGAAGATGCAAATAACCAACAGAATAATTAGTGAAAGTGAAAAGCACGAAACCGTGTGCCCAGTTGGATTAACAAGTAAAATGCGCAAACCTTAAGTTTGACCGATCCAAGAAATCCTGCTTTGACCTTCACCGGCAACTTCAATGCGTTAAGCGCCTCAGGCTTCAGTTGCATATTTGTTAGCTCTACATCCCCTGCTCATACAAACGCATTTTCTACTCAGTACTCACTACTCACACAGACAAATCCAGTTCAGATGTCTATCAAATATCTAATCACCCTTCAATCTCTAGTGACCTTTTTAGAGATGAAGTTCAAGATAATTAAAAAGAAAAAGTAAATGTATGATAGTAAAATGATAGAACGAAACTTTTCCTTACTCTGCTCTTTTCAACATTGCAAATGTCAGTAAGGAAATGCAAAGGCAATTCCACAAGTATGTATGTAAAAAACTAAAACATTAAAAAGGAAGAAAAAAAAAAGGAGAGAATCAGAGAATAAAGAAGCAAACCATTCCAAACGCTAATCTTAAGAGCTTCTTTATTGAGACCTCTGACATAATTGCCCAGGTATCTCTGCAACAGAAACGTCACTTGATCTTCCAACATCTTTCTTCTTCTTACTTCATCAATCAATAACCCTTCTTTCCAACGATAGTTTCAGCGATCATAATTCGAGAATATTTGAGAGAGAGAGAGAGAATCGACTCTCTTTACTTTGGAGGTCCTAGAATACACGAGGAAGGAAGAGGACTGGCTGATGGTGGCATTTGTAAAATGTAAACTGCAAAACGTGAAAAAGAAAAAGATGCAAAATAGTTGTGATCCTGTATGTGCACCCCTACCCTACCACTAAGAAAGCTCCGTCGTCTTGGCTGAATTTACATATTAAACCAAACGCCAATCTGACGATGGAGTCGTGGGATGTGTTGTAGTTCTTAATACAATATAAGAATGTGTTATATGATAAAATTCTTTAAAAAAATATATAGATTTTTTTTAACTCATCTCACTTGAATAATTTTAATTTTGATAAACAAAATTATTTTTAACTTATTTATAATTGCATGCTTATACTTATTTATCTTTCTAAAATATGTCAACTAAAATAACGTACAAAGTTTGATATATTTAAAATAACTTTATAACTTTTTATTATATCTAAGGATTATACTAAATGATAAGAAGATAGAAAGAAATATTAGAAATACAACAAAATGAAAATAATAATTGATTTTACGTATTTGAGTATTATCAAATAATGCTTATTTTCTTATAACCTAATTTTTTAAGTTTATTTAGAATATTAATGTGGAAATGTTTATCACGCGATGAGCACGTGAACTAGCTGTGGGGAACAAGGCAGAACTGGCATTGGCTAGAGGGACCTAACAAGAATGGTTGTGTTTGCAGAGAACGCTGGCCCAAGTAGCAAACCAGACTTGAAAAAGGCCACCAGCGCAACTCACATTCTCGAGATTGCCATATCCGAAGGCGGGGTCAGGACAAGAGGATGGACTGCGGTGACGTGGCTACGAAGAAACTCGAAAAGCAGGAATAAAGAAAAGAACAAAAATCAAAAAGGCTCAAGCCTCAAAGTCAAAAATCACAAAGCATCCAAGCCACGTCATTCTCTCGAGGTTGCCAATGCTGTTGAATTGCGGCATATGCCACGTTTTCACCTTCACCCGTCCTTTGCATTAAACTTCAGGCACGTGGCTGTCCGTTATCTCTGGCTCACTTGGCGCCCCCCCTCTTCTTTGCTCTTCAAAGTACAGACATTTGTTAATCAAAAACTCTCTTATGCCAATACATGGATCTCTGGATTAGTATGGGCTAAATTTTTAAACCCTTAACGTAAAAAGGCCAGTGGATAGTCTCTAGGTACTATAGTAAGGATGGTGATAAGTCGGACCATACTGTCTTTGCCTTTCAAATAAGCTGCTTGTTCCATTTGAATTTCAAATTCGTTTGGAAATGATATTATTTTAGTTTATTTTTTAAAAAAATAAAACTATGTAAATTCCATTAAATGTGTTCAGTCTATCCTACATCCATGCTTTAAATTTCGAGTACATATATATCAAATCAAAGATTTTTATGTATATCAATAGAATTTGATAACATCAACAAAACAGAATATGAGAAGAGATAAAAAATAAAGCACCACTGTCCATGTGGCCATTTACATATATCCTATGCTAACTCTAAGTGGGGGACTGGGAACCAAAATCAGTAGAGAGAAATCACAATATTTCAGTCTTGGGAGGGTTAATATCTTACCCGAAAAAAGGAAATTTTAAAATTTAAATAACATTGTTTTTTTTATTTATACTCTGCAATTATTTTGAAAATTTCCTCAAATTTCTTTATTTTGATTTTTTGTGTTTTTTGGTTTGCAAATATATATATGATATGTTACCGTTAGCTCTCAGGCTGGGCCTCAGAACAGGTAATATCGGGATTGGGCCGGAGTAGCGATGGGCCCACACACTAGTACAAGAAAACTTCAACACTGGAGTTTCTGACTTGGAAGCACAGTGGGCAAGCATCAACCACTTGGTCACATTCTGTACAAACACATAGATGCCGACACGACAACAGCACCACCGACGCCACCCGCTTCCGGCAAGCCTTGCACGTCGGCCCTACCGACACGGCGGTGACTCGATCCGGGTCGACATACGCAGACTCCGCATCCTCCGCCTGACCCTCCATGCCCTCACCAGACCCTCCTACCCCTTCCTCTCCTCCTCCACCTCCGTTCATAATAGCCCGTTGCAGTTGTGCTTGTAGAGAAGCTGCTGTTGCCTCCTGAGCTCTGGCCTTTGCTTTCCATACCTGAGTTTCCCCTTTCAGCTGCGCTTCTCTTGCCTCTAACTCTGCGTTTTGGCGACTGGCCTTTTCCACTTCTGCCTCTTTTTCTCTCAGTCGCCGGACCATGGTTTCCTCCGCCGCGCACAGCAGCGACCGGTAGTGTCTCTGCCTCTTCTCGTGTAATATGCGTCTCAGGTGCTCTCCCTACATCAAAGTGAACGCACCCATTTCAAGACCATACAAAATTATCCCAATAACAAACGGAGCCCAATTGCAGCAAAGAGTATACTAGGCACCTGGGCTTGAAGGAATTGGTCTAGCTCATCGCGCTGGCGTTTGATTTGGGTGGTGAAATCTTCGGACAGCACGGACAAGAAAGCGGAGGATTGGCATGTAAGATTAGTTTGTGATTGCTGCTGTTGTTCTTGTTGTTGGTGGCGTTGATGATGAAAATGGGAATTTTGTTGGTGTAGTTGGTGTTGTTGTTCACCGAAAGATAGGCGGAGTCCGGTGGAGATGGCATTGGGTGGAGTCTGATGGTGAAGCTGAGAGAGGTCTATTAACTGTGGAGGCTGAGTTCCCATAGAGAATTGATGGATTGTTTGAGCTGTGATGCTTCCACTACCTATATCAGCTGCCGTTACTTCTCGTCCTCTCTTGCGCGGATTAGTATTAGCTCCTACAGTAGGCCCGTTGATCATAAAATTATACACCAGGCTTCAATGATTTTTATGCATCGCTGGCAAATATTCCAAAAACGAAATTGAAAAGAGAAGAGGAATTGGTTTGCAAATGTTGGAGCTTTACCTCCGTTATGGAACAACATATGGGGTTGCTCGAGAAATCCTCCAGGTTGTGGCTGCAAGGAATAATCATTACAACCCTCTTGCCCGTTTCTGCAGATACAGAATAAAACCAGAAAACAAGAGGGTCAGAGAGGATATGGAAAGTGGAGAAAAAAAGAAGAGAGAACGGTACAAGTAATAATAATAAACCTGTTGAGAAGGAGGACATTGGAAGGGTACTGAGCTTGAACGGCCATTATAGGTTTGATTGAAGGAGGTTCTAAGGTGTAGGTATGAAATAGAATTCAAAGTTTGAAAGGAAGTAGAGTGAGGAAGGCAAAATAAAGAAGAGAGAGAGAGAGAGAGAGGTGAAGATGAAATGGGTTGGGTATGGTTATGGAGGAATGTAAAAGAAGGAAGAGAAAAGCAATAAACGCAAAGCACACAAGAGGCATGAAAAGATGCCCACCCCCACCCCCCAAGCTAAGGCGGACTCTTCAATGAGATGTTATAAAAAAGAAAGAAAGACATCACCAACTATTTACTCCTACAAACCAACTATTATTAATCTAAATGTAAGGAAATAGAATTGAATTGAATTGTTTCTGTTGAGAGACCAACACCACCAAAGCAAACCCAACACTCATTATCCTCCTCTCTTCCTCAATTTTTGTTTTGTTTTCACCTACTTTAATTCCTACTCAGCTCCCTCTCTTCCTTTTGATGATTTGGTAGTAGTGTTACTTCGTACGTATAATCTTTTTTATTTTATTTGATAATTGAAAGGAGAGAGCAAGTCAGAGGCACAAGAGAGGAGATGCGATTGAAACGAATCAGTCCAATAAAGAAAGAGAAAAGGACTCCCTTATTATTCTCCTCTCCTGCTCTTTTCTTCCTTTTGTTTTATTGTTGTTGCCCCTTTCCTTTCTCTCCGCCTTGTGCTGTGGGGTTGCCTTTTATTATTCTCGTGTTTGTTATAACTTCACCTTCTTTACTTTTACTTCATCCATTATTATCATCCCCATATATCATATATTTCCCCTTCTTTTCAAGTCTCTTGCCTATCAACAATAATCAGAACCTTGACTCCAATCTTCACCTTTGTTCTCCAAAACCAATCTACCTCGCCAAATACTTTTGACAAATGATGAAGCAGCAGAATTGGATTGGTTAAACAAAGGTATTATTATGATGATGTGAGGTTGTTATAAGGTGGGGAAAGCAGTATAGTAGTAGGAGGAGGAGCAGAGTTGGTCTTTTCCCACTCCAATTGTTTGTTTCTGTTCATGGTCCCCATACGCAACATGTCATCTTTTCGTTTTTCTATAAAATTTCTTGAAACTGTTACTTCTATTTTTTTATAATATCGTAATACATATTATTTCCATATACTTAATGTAAGAAATTAATAACGAAGTCAAAGTATGTGACGTGGGTGTTGCCGAAGCTAATCCTCCAGACTAGTTAAAAGGCGTCCGAAACTAAATGATCATCGCTTGTATTTTTGTTAGGAAAAATATCTATGTATGGCTTGAATTAGAAAAGGTAGATTGTATGTTTTGTTATATATAGAATATAAGCTTGAATTAGAAGATTAGTTCAAAGCTCCAACTGCTACAGATATGATTACTTAAATTTGTTTTGTTCGTATATAATTGAATTGACATATATGGAGTGTTGGGTTAAACATTTTATTCTCGGTGATGTTCATATTCATTGCCCGCCATATAACGTGGGGTATCTGTCTGAGCCGATTACATTTGTTTATTTTCTTAAGAGGACAAAAGTGGAGGAGCATAAGCTGGTTGAGTCGCACGAGAAAAGTCGAGCTGGGAAATCAAATGGAATAGCTGCATAGGTATGGTTCAACTTCATCCCAAAATCCAAGACGTATAAAGACTTTAGCTAATGGAATGCAGATGGCATCCCAATAGAGGGAAAACAAAGTTATCAAGGAAAGAAAGAGATACTTGGAACGACATGTCGCATCAAATATGAAATGTAAAACGTAATCATTTCATTGCTTGGATAGGTCCATAGCGTTGGCATTGGCCGGCTACCCAATGCTTAATATACTTTGCCTCCCGTTAATATAATCAATCATTATCACCTTCTCTGACTCGTATTTTCCTAGAAATTTAAATCCCTCCACCAACGCCAGTGTATGTGCTTTATTATCCATTATTGTTTTCTTCAAAGATACCCTTTCCCTTTCTTTTTGCCTTCTTTTCTCTTTCTTTGTTTTTTAAGCACGTTTGAGTTTTGACATTACTCTTATTCGGTCCAACCTTACTTGTATAGTTGTTCTTGGGATTAAGAAGTTTTACATTTTCTTTAAAATTAATAACTTGCACTGTCACATATTACTAAGCTTATCCCCAAAGCCAAGGTGATGGTTCGAGATGTAAGACCTTATGTAAATAAATAAGTCACGATTAAATCAAAGTGGTCCATCACGATTTACAAAAAGGTATAAATTCAGAACAATGACTTATCGAGTCAATACACGTAAAGGCAGAGTCAATGAACCCGGTTCTGATGGAAGGGTACAGTAGAATCCTGAGCATAATTTATCGCTACAATGCATGATGTGAAATGAAACATCTCTTCTGGACTCTAATGAACTCGTGCTTTGTGTTCAAGGTACGGAACAGTGCATTAATTCGTGAACTTATAATTTTTTAATGAAAATAAACTGGTGTGATTTGATTTCCCAACTTCTTGCCCTCACGACTATACATATGCCTTTTGTTTCTTGCAACCAGTTTCGTGAATTCCAAGCCTAAATACAGCATGATGGATCTAGACAACAGCTCTTTTTCTTATTAATTATACAACTCACAAAGTTCATGAATTAGCTTCCTTTCTTGTTTCCCTTTTTTCCCTTACTAATTAACAATTCATATTCTCTTTAATCCTAATCCAACCCATTATTTTCCAATTATGTTTCTCCACACCTGGCCTTGACCCACGATTTCCTCCCTTCTCTTTCTTTCTTTTCCTTCAAGCTAAAGCAGTGGCGGAGCCACATTACGTTGATGGGTAAATTGCCTGGCCGCCTCCTCATCTATACAAATCTTTATGTTATAGAGAGCTATCTTAAAATCAATTATTAAAAGTAAAGAAACCTACGAAAATGTGTTTATACATGATTTTACCTTAAGGTCTCCTTCAAATTTGTTTATCACCACTCATTTCGAATGATTAGTCATTTTTTAAAGCTTTTATTGACAAATTTTCGAATTGAGCATCTAATTCTCTTAAAAGCTTAACTACCTTTTACCAAAAAATACTTTCAATGCATACCTTATTTTCTACAATGATTTGGAAGAATTAGATGAGCAATTAATATGCAAATTTCAATTTTTAAATCTTTCCTAATCCTAACACGCTATTAATACGACTAGTTAATGAGGAATTGACATAAATATTTTGCTAAAACTCTTAAAAGTATCCTATGGACATAGTTCTAAACTTACCAAACAAATTCGAAAAATCCGTATGTTTCTAATGCTTCACATAACGTCCTAAATTTGATTTTTAGAAAGATTTAGTTTCGAGATCAATCCTACTTAAGTACATTACTTATGTACATTCATCCACGTCCTCCATGGGCTTTGTTGTACATGAAAGTTGCACCTTTCTTTTCCTTCCCTCTTTTCCTTTTCGTTTTTGGTTTACCTTACCACACATTCCTTTATGGTTAACCCACCATCTAAGCTTTGTCCCACGCCAACAATAATTGGTATACGTATATCTGATCTCGTTTTTGTCCAAATCACCAAATTTTATTGAGCTTGATATAAATTAAAGAATGAAATATACGGAAATTATTCAATTTTTTATTTTTTTATTTTAAAAACTATTATTTGACTATAATACAATTTCTTCTATCATATTCAATCAAAATTTAATTTATTTTTTTAGTTCAAAATATCATAACATTAAAATTACGAATGAACAAAAAACTAACAGAATATGATTGTTCTTTGTAAAGAGGTAAACCACACTAATAGATTATATATAGTTTCATGATAGTGATTAATTAGGAGCATAATTATCAAATATAAAGAGCGTGACTGGACCACTATAGATATATGGCATGCTATATTCTTTATGCTTATCTCAACTTGGACGGATTAAATGTGAGCCAACAAATGGAGGTGAGGATGGAAATGGAGGATTAGTGGTGCATGGGACATGATATTTGTTTGTTGACAGTGTACAAAGTGCTAATTACCTAATTCGACCAAACCCGAAGCACCTCTCCAAGGTTGCTATATACATATAGGTTTTTATTTGTTTGGTGGATGGATGACCACATTGAATTGTCGAATTAGCTCTTCCACTCTGTAACGTCTTATTTTTTATCTTTAAGAGGATAATCAGATATCGATGTGCAAGGAACAAGCTGGGGTCACGGTTAAATTCTAACGCAAACGTACAAGGAAACGCTTAGAAGTTAGAATGAGCCTTGGGACCTAGCTAAGACAGTTGTCCGTGGTCTCTTCATTAGCGGTTCACCTATAACTATGGCCTCCACAAGTTGTACAGAAATTAAATATTGGCGTAAAAGATGTGTATTTTTATTAATAAATTATAAGAATTATTTAGTTGAATCCAATTTTGTAACGCCAGGTGCAGGACATACCAATCCACGAATCAGTAGATAGAGAGGGAACGAGGGTGGGGCTTATATTTATGGTAAGTGTCAGGAGGAAGAGACGAATGGGGTGTGGTGACATAATGTTGAAGAGGTGGTTGTATTGTTCTCACAACAAGAGAAGAGAGAGAGGGCAGAAAGCTGAAAGCTGCAGGTTGCAAGGTAAAGCGGGAAGCAACATGAGATGAGAGTGTGGTGTGGAGTGGAGGATGTGCTGTGCCTGTGGCTGTGGGTCATTTACTTTAAATATTTGATGCCAATCTGCTCCCACATCCTCCTTCCTGTTATGCTCTCGGTCTCAGATTGGTGTCTGTATTTAGCATCTCCATGTAGAGAATTACCAAGTGCATTATCATGTATTTTCATCACCTATACTACAACTTTAGGTATGAGGTCTTGGTGTGTTGCTCTCCATTTGATAGAAAAATAGCTTGTTTAAGAACAAAAAGCCATCTAAAACGAGTGGTCCCCTAATTTGGGGGGATTACTTTCTGGTGAATCTCAAGAACAACTAGAGTAGGGCACTCTACATGTCACTTCAGCATAAATGTGTCGTATCCCTATAAACTTACAATGTAATTTATGTCAACCTATAAATACATAAACTTACAACGTAATTTATGCCAACCTATAAATTCATTTCATTCAGCCTAACACCATGTCATGTAGTCCCTGCTTTCTGACAATGCCTCACAATTGCAAGGTGCCAAAATGGGACCAGTTTGTCATGAATAATTCACATCTTTTGCTATTACTGGCACCAAAAATTACGAAGAAAAATTAGAACATCACACGCTAATCAAATCCTATGTATTGACAATGTCCTTTTGTCCCACAAACTAAATTTTCTAGCAGGAGCTCGGCTAACGTCTGTAAAAGATAAAATTCTCTGCTAGTGGGAAACATTTGCTACTTCTAGAAGATGAAGAGCAAAGACCTGTTAGGTATCTGATACTTAGATTAATAGAATATCATCAATGCCTACTTTCTTTCTTTTTTTCTTTACTTTTTTGGAATTTGAGGTGACCTTACTAAGGATCTTGTGGCATAATTTCACATGTCATTCCTGTTCACTCTATATTTACTAATTTATGCCACCAAGGTAAAGGACTCTTTAGCTTGACATTTAGATCCTTAAATATGCGTGGAAGTTTGGAAATTTTGGTGATGAGTATTTTCTTAAATTACAAGTCAAATATAAGTAATGATTAAAAATTCAACCAATTCGATCAGTTTAATCGTAAAAATTTTAAACTTTTCAATTTTTCGATTTAATTTTAAACTTTTCGAGTAGATTTATTTTGATAATTCTTATTATTAAAAATTGATCAGTTTATTAATTAATTGGTAAATTTTTGTAAATTGATATGTTTTTATAAACGAAAATAAATAAATAAATTTTTATTTAAACTTTTAAAATATTAAATATAAGTGATTATATTTTTTGAAGAAAAATATAATCACTTATAATTGCTTGAAATTGTTGCACTTTT
>JAOQMQ010000196.1:36778707-36791761 GCA_027563845.1 Erythroxylum subrotundum
TGTCTCCGGCAACCAAACACATTTTTGTACTCAGGACGAAGACAATTATCTCTGTTCTGTCCACCGCAACCAAACATCTCACTGTCTTCAATTCTTGTTCTGTTCCGCCCTGTCCTGTTCTGTCTCGTTCCGTCCCTGCATATTGAAGACGCTAACCAAACGCAGCATACATCTAGTAAAAATTATGACAAGACACAAAATTTGGGGAAGTTCAATAATGCGCAGTTTTATCGTTAATTAGTAGAGAGATTGAGATGTAAAATTTGAAGAGGTCTAATAATACTTATATATTTGTTATAATGGAAATATTTTATTTGTGATCTATGTTAATCATCAATTTGCAAAATAAATTCTTATGATGCATTTTGAGCCCCCGGTTTTTGCTTTGCTGCGCTTGACCCGTCCTCTAGGCAACCTTGGAAGGTAGGGAATGTGACAAAGTACATGTTTCCCTTTCCCTTCTTCTTTTTTTATATAAGTTAACCCAAGAGATATTTTGGACGAGTCTAAACTGTCGATATCACCTTTAAATCATTATTACTCTCAAATTAATCCCCGTTTGTGTCTTGTGAGACCCCAAAGAACAGCTCAGCACTATCACTAAATATTTAACATTGCTATATTCACAAGCGAGAGCCGAACTCCCAACTTTGCTTAAGGGAAGAATAACCCCTTAGCGCTAGACTTCCGTGCTCAACGTTGTAATCACGCTTCATTTTTTTTGTTTTTGGTTTTTCATGAGGCGTTCTAGGAGAGTTCCAACTATAGAAAGACACTTTTAAGCTATCCACTTTCAGACTAATCTCTGCTTGAGCCGGGTAGGTCCCTTGAGGGAGACAAAATTCTGGTCTCAAATTTTAAATGGCTACATACATGAGGGCGCTTCCCTTTAATCCATAGTACACACATAAAGATAATAAAAGAAATAAATAAAATAAATTGGCAAACCTGTTATTTATGCGGGTCACCAGAGGAAAGATTGATTTTAACTAAACAAACGATCTTACGATTGAAATGAGTGGAAAATACTTCATCGTAGCAAATATATACACAATTAATTAATTTTACATGGAAGCAAATTCTAATCAGATCAGTGATTTACCAGAAAACATAAATGTGTATTTTTGAATATAAATGTTTTTTGATAAATCACTAACTGAGTAGAAGACATCTCCATCGTAACCGTAAGAAAAAATTGTTTAGTGCTTAAGAGTATTAGTAGCACTATTTATAGAGGATTTTTTAGCATAGCTATTAATTGCATCATTTAATAAGAAATCATCCTTAACAAACGGAATCTAATACGTACAGACAAATACCGTAACCTAATTAATAATAAATGGAGCCAAATTAATGTAGACAAATGAGTCTTTATCTGGCAAACCTACCAACTTTGGACATAATACACATCATCAATTACGGTATCCTTACTTTTTCTTTAATTTATTCTCTTATTCAGTTACCTTGGACTAACTAAATAATTCATATCTCATTAATTTATTAGATAATGTTTATTAATAAATATTTCATATTAATGATGTAATTAATTATGTTTACAGCCTTAGGGTCTAAGAGTATTAAGAGCACTATTTACAGCCTTAGGGTCATGTCATAGATCTGAGTTTCTTCTTCAACATATCATATTTGTAAGAAAAGTGATTAAAATGGAGGGAGGTTCTTCCCTCCGTTTTTGCCTCACCAATCACGTCTAGTGCTAAAATAACGTTGTTTCAATGATTGGATATGATCCTTTTGATTCTTAGACAAGAATTTAAAGACTGGTTAATCATATCTAATAGTCAAAATAGGATAAAATTGGACAAAAAATTCAAGCTTGTTAAACTGCCGGAGGGTTTTGGACGGCAGTACTCAGTTGCTCGAGTAAGTACATGAATAGGAGAGAGGAGATTATGAATAGCAAAACTAAAAAAGAAGAAGAGAGAAGTTAGGTTTTGCTTTCTTATGATACTATTTCTTTATATATATAATATGCTTTTTATGCAACCGAATTATAAAATTACACGTAAAATAATATTTGTAACTGTTCTTATCTCTACTTTTGCACAAAGATGATGTGGATTTTTTATTATTTATGTCATAAATAAAAAATTAAATATATTTAAAAAGGCACTTTATCCTCGTAATTTTCTAGAAAAATGTAAATCATATACCCCCTAAACTAATAAGGTTTGTAACCTTTGGACTTCAACATTTTGAGACGGAATCCTCTATCTAATCTTATTATGTCTAATTCTGTTCAATTAAAAAAACGTCGTCATTGGAGGTTGGTCATGCACTTGTGTCACAGGCATGACATATGAGTCTTTTTTATTATTTAATTTTGATTATATTGCTATTAGTTTAATAAAAAAGTAAATTAAATTTTAATTGTAATTATGCTCCAATTAATTTTATAAAAATTAAAATTAAAATGATAAAAAATAAAAAGGAAACGAGAAAAAGGTTTTCCATTTGTGTGGTTTTCTATTTGCGTATGTCACACCTATGATATATATTTAGATTTTTTTTATTTTTATTACTTTAATTTTAATTTTTAATAAAATTTTTAAGATTAAAAATTTAAATTTTAAAAATTGATTAATTTATTAAAATTGTTTAATTAATTTATAAATTAGAGAAAAATATTAAATTAAATAAAAATTGATTAATTTTATTGTTATTATTATATTAGCTCACATGCATATGAATGCAATATTAAACATCTTGTATATTTATGATAAAGTTTTTTTTCAGAGAATGATCGTGAAATGCAAATAAATTATATAATATATTATATATGTAGAATAATTTATTTTAATTTTAACAACTTATTTTAATTTCTCAAAATTAAAATTTTTAACAAAGACATGTTACTTTGGAATTATTTATCAATAAAAATATTTGTTCTTTATTAGAATAAATTATTTTTAGTAACATGTAATTTCTTAAATATTACTATTTAACTAATTTTCAACATCAACTTATACGATAAAAAAGGATTTAAAATAAATATGCTTAATAAAGCTTCAATTATACGATTATATAATATATTAACTTTCAATGCATAACAGAGTATAAGAATTTGTTATAGAATACAATTGTAAATCAAAATATATTAATTTTATAAGATTTATCTCACTTGAATATTTTTTAATTTAATAAATTAAATTATATCTTGAAGATTGGAGATAATGTCAGAAGTTTAAAGTTAAAAAATTGATTGATTTACTAAAATTGTTTAATTAACTTATAAATTATATAAAAATTAAATTAAATTTAAAAATTGATTTATTATTATTATTATTATTATTATATGTTCTATAATTTTTATTAGATTTATAAACTTAGTTTTTTTTCGTAAAGATAAATATCTAAATTCTAAATTCTTATGAAAATATTTAAAGAAATATTAAGATATAATATTTATATTCTTATAATTTTTTTAAAATCATGCCTTTATAATTCATTTCATACACAAAAAGTTAATACTAAACGGTTAATTTTATCAAACATCTTTAATAAATAACTGATATTATCCGTTGATCAAATCAGCCGATATAATCAGTTATCAGTTAATTGTGAAACATGGTCTTTATCAAATACAAACACACATATTTTGTAACAAAAAACATTGCACTCTATAAATGAAGAGGCACTTATTTTAAGTTAACATTAACTAAAGAAATGGTTAGGAGCTCACGTGATAAACAAGCTAATGATGAATATGACGTAACTAATCAGAATATTGGATCATGCACAAATTGAATGAATTGAGCTTAAATGTGTTGTAAGTTATTTTCTTCTTGTGGAATCCTGTTAAGGATGATTAAAAGATAGTAGCAACTAAGTGAAAAGTTAAACTTTAAACGTTTAGGTCTTATTTACAATCAGTTGATTGCATTAGCTGATAGCTGATTTGACCAGCGAATAATATCAGCTGTTTATTAAGAATGTTTGATAAAATTAGTTGATTAGTATTAGTTGTTATGTATAAAAATGACTTATAAAAAAATGACTTTAAAAAAATTATAAGAAAATTAGTATTATATGAATTTAGATTTTATTGAATATTTTCATAAGAATTTAGATTTTTATTGAATATTTTCATAAGAATTTAGGTTTTAGATATTTATCTTTACAAAAAAAACTAAGTTTATAAATCTAACAAAAATATAGAACACATAATAATAAAAAATTTATCAATTTTTAAATTTATTTTAACATTTTTATATAATTTTTATTTTAATTTAATATTTTATATAATTTATAGATTAATTACAGAATTTTAATAAATTAATCAAATTTTAAAATTAAAATTTATTACCTTGAAAATTTTATTTAAAAATTTAAAATAATAAAATATCAAAATATGTGTCACAAGCGTTGAGATATAAATAGTATGTAATTTGGTACTATAAAATTTAATGGTCTGTGATCAAATTGTGAATGGTGTTGCCATACGTATTTTGTTTTAGGTATATTTACTTCCTCGTACGTTCGGTCAAGTGGGGAGAGGTTTACTTTAAAATTGTGTTTTGGTGAGCTTCTGCTTGTTCTCGCCCATCATGGGTTGACAAAATTTTCATACATCACAATCATTTAAGTTATAATAATTTAAGACTCTATATAATAGAGTTTTATGATAAATTTAAGTTTGAATTTGAGTTTTTAAAAATTAAGAGAAAACTCAAATTATAACAAATTTAATTCATTATATACTTCGAATTGGTCTAATCTAAAACTTAATTATTAAGCCTATTTTTAATTCAGCCCGTAAAAGATTGACTCGTAGTTTAAGCAGGTATGTCACATTCAGGCCTTTAAACATCATATTTAATGACATTAACACCTTTTCTTGGTATGTTATATGTACGTATGTATAATATTTCATACAAGGCTATAAAAGACCTTACTAATTATTATATTATTAGTTTGAGAGAATTTGATGAAAATAGTAGGACTACCATAAAAAATTGATGGGGAACTTGTCTTTTATCGCTGGTCACCCACTTACCTAGTCATATGCACGTTACATAAACCAAGGGCAATGGCTAACTTCAAACGTGGCCATCGAATATGAATGTTAGTTTTAGTGGAATGCATTAATTAATTTTCCCGCTTCTTTCCTAGCCTCTCCCGCCAAATTAAAAAAAAAAAACCCTGCTTTTCCTACTTGAGATTGCCGTAAACCCTGTCTCACAATTAAACATAAACAAACATGAACCTGGAAATGAACATGGGCATGGGCATGGACATGGACATTCCTCTTCCAGACGAGTTGGAGTGGCTCGAAGCCAACTCTCATCATCTTCACGAAGAACAAACCCACGAACTGCAACCGCCTCAATCTCCCCAGATCAACGCCTGCAAGCGTCTCCCTGATTCAACGCTCTCATCGGATGGGAAGAAAAGTAAAACTCGCCACCTGGAGCTCGACGAGGATTGGCTCCTCTACTCGCCACCGCCGCAGAACGAGGAGATTGTTACGGGGGAGGAGGAGGAGGAACAAGAGGAGAGGTTTCTATATAAGTATGCTTCAGAAATTGATGGCGAATTCTTTCCCGTGACGGCTCCCGGTGGTAATGATAGGGTTTACGCTAAATTATGTAGAGTATCGAAGGAAGAGGCTTCCATGAAAATTCAATCAAATGGTAGTGAATGTGATACTATTTCCAATTCCCTTCATTTCTGTGATGTTATTATTGGTCAGTTCCTAATTTTGCTCAGAAAGTGCTGGAATTTTGGAGAATTTGATTTATTTGTTTCATATTTGTTCTTCTTCAGGTAATTGATACTGGTTAATCTTTAGAAATTGTTAGTTACACGCGAAACGCATGTTTGCTTAATCAAAGGCTGGAATAACCTTTTATTTTGGTTGCACATCCGTCATAGTTCTCATGATGTCTCCTAAATAATTTTAATTTCTTAGTTGTATAGCTTCTGATTCTTCCTAATTTGCAGGTCTCATGTTAGAACCTGTTAATGTTCTAATGCAAAGAGTGGATCAAGAGGCATTCACCAGGGTATGTGTCATGGTGTGTACTTTTTGAACGGTAGTGTGTAAGTAGCCAAATATCTTTAACATGCTATGAAATGACCTCCTATGCAGGAAAATTTCTCGTTTAAGTTTGTGGATAAATGGTATGCGTGAACTGTGATGGAAGCATTTGTTTATACAACGTAAAAGCTAGAGTAAATATGTGCATCAATAATCTTTATATTATCCCATGGTTTAAATGTAGGGATTACCTCATGAGTTAATGCGTAGTTTTAGTGAGGTCTAATCTTAAAGAATATGGCCTACTTCTGTACTTGGGATCTTGGCAAGTTTAGGTTTCTTGGCCGAATAAACATGTAGAAGAGTATAAAACTAATGAGAAGTCTGGTTGGTCAAGGGTGTATAATAAGATATTGCTGTTTTTGAGGTCAAAATCTTATCAGTGTTATATCGTTTTTTTAATTATAAGATATCTTATTGCATGATTTGTTGTGCTGAAGGCCTTGAATGCTAGTTCTGATTCTCAGAGCGATGAGGTTCATCCTGAAACTCATGTGCATGAACAACTTTGGGTGGACAAATATGCTCCAAGTTCCTTTACTGAACTACTTAGTGACGAACAGACAAATCGTGAGGTATGTGGCAATTAATATCTAAAGCTCTCATCTATTTAGCTTGTCCAAACTGGTTCAAATTGTTCTAACGCATCAATTTTGTTGAACATCTGTTATAATTGCTTAAACTCTACATGGCATTCCACTGCAGGTCCTTTTATGGTTGAAACAATGGGATTCTTCTGTTTTTGGGTCTGAAATAAGGAGTACATCAAATGAGGTTTTGTCTGCTTTAAGACGCCATTCTTCTATCGCTCAACATCAAAAGCATTTTGACGCAGCATTCATGCGGAAGACTGGGCGACAGAGATTTTGCCCCGGGAACACTTCAAATTCTAATAGTTCGCATAATGTAAACAATCTGAAAGGGTTCCAGGAAATGTGGTACAAGAAATCAAGCCTCACTGGTCCACCGGAGCAGAAGGTCAGCCAAAAATGTTACGAATTTATTTATTTAATTGGAAATAGAAACAATAGGCAGTGCATGGTATTGATGTGTTAGAATTCATGCATGTCATCTACTCTCTCTTATGTTCCAGTGAGGGATATCCTTGTAATTTTCAAATTTCACATTTGAGAAAGGTGATATGTTCAATAGACTGGTAAATCATGGCTTTCAAGATCTCATTACTCATTACTTCATGTATCTCTTTACATAAGATAATGTTTGATTGAAGCGGGACATTTTATCCCAAATAGGACAAATTTACTTCTATGAGCAAGATCAAATGCCGAAACTTTTTCTTTTTACCTTTAGAGAATGAATCTGCAAAACATGATTTCTAATGGAGTTAAGGGAGATGTTTACAAACTGAAAAGAACGTATCAAAATCTTTATGTTATTGGTTGAATTATGTAAATGATGAATTAGAAGTTCCTTTCTCACTTCCAAAACTGTATCTGTACAGTTGGAGAGGTGAAAAGTTACTTGACATGATGTGAAATTTTATATATACAAAAACTTATGTAATTGCAAATTTAGAGAATTAATTATGATCAAGAAATCATGAAGCAAAAAGCATATACATGTGCGCTTTGGTATAATGAAATATAGGAGCATTCCTGTGAAGTCTTTCTGGATGATGCTACAAAAGAATATGATAGCAGTGGCTCATCCAACCAAGTGAAAAATAGACACCACTTTTGTGAACGGATGGATGGTTAATTGGACGTTGCATCTTTGTTGCTTAATGGTAACTATTGCATGCATCTCCTGGATATGAACTCCAGTGGCTCATCCAACCAAGTGGAAAATCGACACCACTTTTGTAAACGGACAGATGGTTAATTGGACGTTGCATATTTGTTGCTTAATGGTAACTATTGCATGCATCTCCTGGATATGAACTCCTGCGTCCCAGGGACAATTTCAACAGTGCTTTTGCCTTTTATTTTGGAAAAAGTTAGTCCATGGATAAATCTGTTCATCACAATTAGATTTTTTGTACTAGAATCAGATTTAAATAAATCAGATCCTTGATGCTATGTTCAGACTAGCTCTAGAATCAAATACAAGCAGCAAATTCTTGTTGTGGAATCTTAGTAAATAGCATCATCTATGCTATGTTCAGACTCAGATATTCTCTTCTGCCTTGAGATGCATGAATCAAGATATAAATTGCAGACTGCAAGTGCAATTGTGGCTGCAATATCTTTGTTGTGGTCCTAACTGTTAGCACATTAGACGAGCATAGCATATACACATGTATTGCAGCTTCTTACAGAGACAAATTATGGTATTGTGGTACCATCTTTGTGGCCATAACAGAGCATCCCATGGAGTATACTCAACTTTTTTTTCAGAACATTTCCCAACCACACATGGTTCTTCTTAACAAAATTTCTCAATTGAATGCTTGGAATACGTAACATAACTCCTGCAATGCCTGTGATCACGAAATTTTCTTTGTGGTTGCAACTACTTTCAAAACCTTGGCATAAATATCTACGGAATCAATTTACATGAACAAGAATAAATGTAAGAGGCAAGGTGCTAGCTTGGGCCTTTGATGACCTATCATTTTAGTTGTTATCGTTGCTGCTAAGTTCTCTTTTTCACTCATTTAGCGATATGTAAAAATTATCATTAGATATCCAATGCAATGCCAAGATATATTATATGAATTACATTCTTTGTATGCTTTCTTCTTCTTATTGCAGCTTCTCCTTTTGATTTGAAGCTTAAAATTTCTAAGCAATTTGTTATTGAATCTTATGCCCATCGCAGATCCTTTTACTTTGTGGTCCCCCAGGGCTTGGAAAGACCACTCTTGCTCATGTTGCTGCTAAGCATTGTGGATATAGAGTTGTGGAGGTTTGTGTGCTTACTTCTAAGGAGCCATAGGCATGCACAATCATGGTTGCTTGAGGTGGTCTTATTATTACTTTTAAAACTGCTAAGATTTTCAACATGTCTCTACAAGTGTTGAATAGTAATGCATTGATGAATATGAGTTTTAGGATGAGAATTTATCATAGGAATCTGGTGGTGATCCTAGGATTTTTAGTTTATATCTTCGAGATATTTGGTTACATATTTTTCTCCATTGTACTGAGATTTTGGATCCCCACTCATTATGCTACAGTTTATCACATTACATTCTCTATTTATTATTTGAAACATCCTTATTGTGTTTTTACTTACTAAAAGTTTTGATATTGTAGGTCAATGCTAGTGATGATAGATCCTTGTCTAGCATAGAAGCTAAAATCCTTGATGTGGTGCAGATGAATTCTGTGATTTCTGACTCAAAGCCCAAGTGTTTGGTTAGTGATGGTGTTCCAAGTTGGACTTGTTTGCTTATGTGTGATATGCATGATAAACAATTTATTTCTTCAGGTGATTGATGAAATCGATGGAGCTCTTGGTGAAGGAAAAGGTGCTGTGGAGGTTATTCTGAAAATGGTACGGGGAAACATTTCTTCTATTTCTGGTGACACCTGTCAGATGAATAGCTCAGGGTCTTCTTTTTGTTTGTTCACGTTTTCTGCTCATTAAACTTGCTACTTTTCTTATCTTTTTCTTTTGCCTTTCTCACTCTTACTGGCAAACTTCTTTCGTGCTTGATTCTACCAGTTTGTGCTACCGTGATTGTAGTGTCATAATGATGTGCTTTGTGGCTTTTGGGTTGGAACCTGATGGTCTCCCCTTGAACCTCCAAAATATATACATGCTAGCACTGGTTAATATTTCGTAAACACTTGGAGAACAAAAGATTGTATTTGTCTATTGTTTTATGTTTTAGAGCGAAGAGCTTAGTGATAGGATGAGTGGGAGTCTAAATTTGTGCGCGATGTTTTATATGAAATGGAATCTAATACTGAGTTAAACTTAGTTTAACTTGCAGTTTGCATGGTAAGCGATGTGGAACAATTGTCATATGATTCTATTAGTCTTATGATACGACCCATAGGAGTCCAGAAATCAAGTTCACTTAGGATAGAAGAAAGACCAAGGCATTGGAGTGGTAGGCTTTGTCATATTAGGACAAGGAGTGGGCAAAGTTGTCATATGGAATGGAAAGTTAGTTAACTGACAGGGAATAAAACAGTATGGGGGAGTGAGAGAGGGTCATGCAATCTTCTGTCAATTTTACGTAGAGTTGAGCCTAAGGCTGGGGGAGCTAGAACCTCGAATTCTAGCATAATTACCTTGTCTTTTACTGGTCTTGGAGATCGATCAATATAGAGACTATTTCTGCCATTGCTGTTTTTGCCATACCTGTGTTTGCTTGTGTGTTTTGTGCTGTGGGTGTAGAACTTTGTGCAGGTTCTATCATCTTAATTAGCAGTATATTACAATTTTAATTGCTTTATTTCAAGTTGAAGTCTTTCCATGCTAGTATGCAGGGTGTTGTAGGATTTCTACCTGGACAAAGAAACACTTTTGTTCCTATTAGGAAAGTAGTCTAGACCTTAATAAATAAGGGTTTAGCCTCAATGTAAAGCATATTCTAGTTATTTGTTAATTGATCTTGAAGACTTAGTGTCCTAATCTTGGTTTTTTGTCTGTACTCTGCTTTTTCTTCGGTTTTGTTCTGAACATCCTTTTCCCCTTAGATTCAACTTCTATCTCTGTTTCTCTCTTTAATGTCTACATTTCTTCCGCTATTTCCTAACAAGTACAATTTGTCCTACATCAACAACATTTGCTGGTATATTGCGATTCAACTAGTAAAGCTATTTAAGATTCCTACTGGGTGCAACATTTTTAACAAGTGAATTTCTTTGACCATTGAATCATCCCTGAACTTGTCAACTGACAAGGATACTGTACATAACTCTTTCTCTCATATGGTTTTATATGAATTTGAATATCTTCTTTTCTTGGAATTCAAACTCTTTAAAGGATATGAACATGCAATGTGAGTTTAAATTCATGATTTACAACATATATTGCACTTGTATGCTCTTGCAGGTTTCTAAAGAAAGGAATTCAGATACTGCAAAGGAAAATGTTGCTGAAGAAGAGCACACCCAAAGTATATCCTCGAAAAAGAGGCTGCGAAAAACAGTGTCACTGTCAAGACCTGTAAGTTTGAAATGATCCTAAAGAAACATTTAATGGTAAATTCTTTTCTTTATAAATTGTAATGTTTATAATTGGCTTTCTATGTAGGTGATTTGCATATGCAATGACCTATATGCACCTGCACTAAGACCTTTACGTAAGGTAGCAAAGTAAGTTTTTGCTTTTAAAGAAATCTTCTACCAGAGTCTAAGAAATAATTCTTTGATTGCTGAGTCTCATTGTTTCCTAGTTTATTAGGAATAACGAAAACTATTTTGTTGCATTTAGCATTGCTTTTTGAACTGCTTAAGGGGGTTAAAGGCAGGTTTGCACAAAAAAAAGAAGCAGAACTTCAGTTGATTGGTTAATTTTCATGATGACGCACTTTTCTTTACATGTTTCTTTCCAAACCATTATTTGAGGAAAACCTACTATTAACCAAGACTATAATGAACTTATTTTTACGTTATTTGTGACTTAAATCTTTAGCATGTTATTAATAATCTTTATTCCTTTTTAAACTTATGCATTTATTGTTTACTTGTATAATACCTTTATCAAATATGCCAGATTGTTTTTTTTTTCCAAATAATTTCACAACATTGTTTTATAATGATTACCAAGCAAGCAGTTAACTGCTTTTGTCAACACACTTCTATCTAAAGCACTTGTCTGGGATGTTAAGTTCTTTCCAATGTTGTTATAGTTAACCTACCTGCACTGATACTAGTTGATTCAATCTGGGATTAAGTGTATTTTTCTTCTTCTACGATACAGATTTTCTATTTGAGACTGCTGGAGTTATGGCTTTTCTTGATATCTTGATGCATTTTGATGCTATGGACCTACGTTTACTTGATAGCTATATTTTGTTTGATCGGTCAATTGGTACATTTCATCAATGTGTTAATTCTTAACGGTTTAAACTTGTTACTATATTGGCAATTTCTTTTTGAAAATTTGCAGGGTTCATATATTTGTTCAACCGACAGTCAGTCGAGTGGTTAACAGGTAATGGGTTTTTGATAATTTATATATATTTATGTTATTTCAAGTGTGCTAATTGAAGCTTCCATATTGATCACAGTACCTGCTTACTTAATTTTCAATCTACCTTCCTAGTTTTTCTTCAGACCTATGCATTTTTGTTAAAAGCTATGAGCTTAAGCTTGGCAACTTTACTCTCAATTACAAAATATAATCAAATGTGTTGTATCCATGCTTTTCTATCAGCTTAAGGTTTGATTCTTTAACGTCAGCCCAGATAATTTATTTTTCTTTACTATCATGTTTTCCTTTAACAAAGACAATACGAGCAGTGTACAAGAGTGAAACATGAAAATCACTCCTGGCTTAACACTTCAAATTGTAAATGAACTCCTGGAGAAGTAATGGGACATTATATTACAATAGGAGCAAGAAGAAGCAAAATAGGGACATGGAGAGTAACAATGTACTTGTATCTCCAAGGATTGTGAGAATATGAAACCTTAGTGAATCTCTTCAGTTGAAATATGGACCTTACAAGAACAAAGCTTACTAAAGCTTCAAATGAATATCAGCCAACCCAAAGAACTTCTCTCATGAGGTACTAAAAATTTGTAAATCTGCGAAGAATTGGATTCTAATAATCAAAATGATTTAAAATGCCTTATTTAAATATTTTTGATAAGTCATTGCAGTGCATATTTCAACATATTTATCCATTCACTCTTATATGTCCTCTACTTTCATAGTTTAATGCATGTAACTGCATAGATCATCTTAGTGAAATGGACGTTAGGTTATCACGAGATTCAATAGTGATTCTCGGATATTCTTTTTTGTTAGGCGGTAGGGAAAACACTTTGAAATGTGCTGAAAAGTAATTTAAAATGCCTACACCAGGAATATGTTATGCATTTTAACTAGCAATTTTTTAATTGTTTCATA
>JAOQMQ010000196.1:36845434-36856889 GCA_027563845.1 Erythroxylum subrotundum
GTTTCTGGTTTAATATTGCTATTTCTTGTCTGCCTTTCCCGTAATTTGGGCTGCTTCCTTTCTGTAGCTGATTTTTTCCTTCTTTTGGCTTTGACGATCTGAAGGTGCCATCATTTCCTGATGATGTAGCTATGGCTCTTGTTGATGAGGAACTTGGTCAACCGTGGCAGAATGTTTACTCCGAACTTTCTTCTTCCCCAATTGCTGCTGGTATTCTCAATCTTATGAGATTCTAAGGAGTGTTTCTCTGCAATTGTTTGATTGTTTGAGATTTTAGTAACATGATTTCTGTGGCAGCTTCTCTTGGACAGGTGTATAAGGGTCGGCTAAAAGAAAATGGAGATCTTGTGGCTGTTAAAGTACAAAGACCTTTTGTTCTTGAGACAGTCACTATTGATCTTTATATTATTCGGAATCTTGGATTGGCACTCCGCAAGTTTCCCCAGGTGTTTTTTTTGTCAACTAACCAAGGGATAGACACATCTAAAATTTAGCTTGACATTCATCTTCTGCAGCCGAAGTAATGTTCTTTGTTATTACTACAGATATCTGTTGATGTTGTTGGATTGGTTGATGAATGGGCATCTCGGTTTTTTGAGGAGCTGGACTATGTTAATGAAGGAGAAAATGGGACACTCTTCGCTGAAATGATGAAGAAGGACCTTCCACAAGTGAGTGATTACCACTAGTCTTATTTATGGCTCTTGAGTTTTATTCAACTTCCCTTGTCATCTTAATCATATAAATTTGCTGATACTTATGCATTTAGTTTCAAAATAGTTTTTTACGAATCAAAAGAAAAAAAAAAGGTTCTTTCTCTCTCTCTCGTACAAGGATCAGTCACTTATGCAACATTGTGTTTAACACCGCTAATGACATAATTTTTGCCTGACATTGTCATGAAAAATTTTGACGGTGTAGTTATTGAGGCAAAAGCACATTTATCCTTTGTTTATGCCCAATTCAACACACACTTGTTTATTATATTGGGATATTCTTGATGATACTGTTGCAACAATAAACCATCTTATACTTTTACTGTATATGCTTCGGTTAAAGCATTCAACGTGTCTAAGTATTGCGTTCCAGGTTCTTGTGCCAAAGACATATCATAAATATACCTCAAGAAAGGTTCTTACTACGGGATGGATCGAAGGAGAAAAACTATCACAAAGTACAGAAAGTGATGTTGGAGAGCTTGTCAATGTTGGAGTCATATGCTACCTGAAGCAGGTAATATGATTCTGTTATACTTCGTGGTTTAACACCACACTCATAATCATTAAATATTGATTTCCTACAAACCATTGTTTTTTTTGATAATATGGTTTGCGGTTTTTGTTATTTAGCCTGGAAAATCTATGTTGTTCTCTTTAGTTGATTCTGTGCTGACCTATCTCACTTATTGTTCATGTTGCATTTATCATGCACAATGACTGAGTCCTTGGTTTGCAGTTCGAATGGTTAGATTATTTCTCTTTTGATGGACTCTGCCAATCTCCAATCTATCTCAAACTGTAAAAATTGTCTAGGAATCATGTGAAGATAAGTAGGATATAATTTGATTACAACTGTTCTGTATAATATGCTCTAGCTTGTATTTGTGCACATGGTCACATACTTACAACAAGCAGTTTTTATGATTTCCTATTTCCTAGTTTTTGATTGTGTGTGGTGATACATATCCTTTGGTTTGGATGATCCTCAACTATGCATCTCATTTCTTTATTCACTGGAATGACAGTTACTGGATACTGGATTTTTTCATGCTGACCCTCATCCTGGGAATTTGATCCGCACTCCGGATGGGAAGCTAGCCATACTTGATTTTGGTAACAGTTTACCTCATAAGTGTGTGAAAGATCATCTTTCAACATGGTTAGCAGCATCACTTGCATGTCTGAATTCATTCACTTATCACGGTTGATATATATTTCATACTAGAGTAAGTTAACAAGCTTTATTAGATAAAGGAATAACTTAAAAGGAGAAATTCGGTATAGCTTCTTTGTCCTTTCATTATGTATGGAGTTTGTATTCAATGTATATTACCAATGAAAACGTTGTTAATTACATCTGAAGGGGGAAACCATGTGAATGAAAATTAAAGCTTAAGAGATCTTGTTCAGATTCTATTCATCAGGTGACATAAATATTGAAATTTGATCTTCAAAATTTGCTAAAAAATATCACGCATAGGGGCATGTTTGTAGGAACACTACTGTTAGAGCCTCATGAACTTTGACTCTCAAGTCTAGTATTGTGAACAGGAAAGGAGTAGCTATATTATGTTTCTCCTTGTTATTGATTTTAGACAATTGTTTCAATGAAATTAATCTTATAAATGCCATGCATGTTTTCTTTTCATTAACTTTCCACCACTTCAGTTATTTATTTCTGAGGAAGCTGATGCATTGCTCTTCTTGTTTCTTCCTGTCACTATGACAATATTTTAACTTTCACTGTAACAGGTCTAGTTACAAAATTAACAGATGATCAAAAGTATGGGATGATTGAGGCAATTGCTCACCTTATACATCGTGATTATGGAGCAATTGTTAAAGACTTTGTAAAACTTGATTTCATTCCTGAGGGAGTAAATTTGGATCCCATCTTGCCAGTCCTAGCTAGGGTATTTGATCAAGCACTTGAAGGTGGAGGAGCAAAAAATATCAACTTTCAGGAGCTAGCATCAGATTTGGCACAGATAACATTTGATTACCCATTCAGGATACCACCTTATTTTGCTCTTATAATAAGGGCAATAGGTGTATTGGAAGGCATAGCTTTGGTTGGTAATCCCGATTTTGCTATTGTTGATGAGGCTTATCCCTATATTGCGCAGGTATAAGTTTTATGTGACTATAACCTTGTTTTCTGGACATGTGCGAAATTCTCTCTTATGTTTCTGCATATTTTTAAGTTTATAGCCTGCCTTTTATGAAGGATAATTCAGGAAACTTGCGAAATTTTGGGGATTTCTTATATTTTGTCCTATTATCAGAGACTTCTCACTGATGAATCACCTCGCCTAAGGAAGGCTTTGCGCTATACAATTTATGGAAAATCTGGTGTATTTGATGCTGAAAGATTCATTGATGTTATGCAAGCTTTTGAGAATTTCATCTCTGCAGCTAAAAGTGGAGGTGGAGAGAATCTGAATGGAAACATGGCTGAACTTGGTATTTTGCAAAGCCCAACTAATTATATGTTGCCCATATTTCCATTTAGTGCATCTCATCCACCGCAGCCTATTCGAACAAGGGCAGCCTTAGCATTTCTGCTTTCTGACAAAGGGAACTTTTTTAGAGAGTTTCTTCTGGATGAGGTATCAGGATTGCTGATGTTATAGTTCTACTGAAATATTCTCATGTGAGTTCTGTGTCCCATATTCCAATTATTTTGTGTGGCACAGATTGTTAAAGGCATTGATGCTGTTTCAAGGGAACAGTTGGTACAAATAATGGCAGTTCTTGGAGTTGGAAATGCTACCCCTGTTTTTAGCATGGTTCCTGGGATCTTTAGACCTTCTACCCTATTGCCCACAATAACTGAGGAAGATAGAGTTATCTTAAACAACGTCGAAAAAGTTGTTCAATTCTTAACCGAAGGAAGTTCAATATCAAGGACATCAAACCAGGTACGTGCATTTGTATTGAACTAAGAAACTTTGAACTCCACATTCTAGGTGCCTTTTGTTCAGTAGAAGTTGTAGTGGTTCTGTAGATGAGTTGACGAAAATAGGAAGGGAAATGCTATTACAGATTATTAAGCTCCGTCCTGATGAGGTTTCTATTGGAAATAAGTTTCTTAAAGGTGTAGTAACTAGTCTTTAGTTGCGTTCCCATAAAGATTGTATCTTATGGTTTCTTCCTTCTTCTACATGGCCATGCACAGGATATAAATGTTGTTCAGATTGTGCAAGAACTTCTGCCTGTTTTGCCAGGCATAACAGCCACAGTGCTCCCAGAAGTGATTAGTCGGCTCGCTTCTAGAAGAGCAGCTCGCTTCATACGAGATGCATTTTTGCAGCGTTAAGAACTGCTTCTTCTGTTCTTTTCGATGGACATTAAGAACTGCTTCAGAAATTCAAATTTGCCTAAATCTGTTAGCACATTGAAGCAGTTTTATACATCCCAGATCTCAGTTGTAGAAAATTTCCCGAGCGGACCTTTTCACTTTGGTCCTTTTAATCTATTCAATTTTCTCCTCCCAGAATCAGAGGTGTTAACAAACATGAGAAGGGGAGAAGGAGAGCAGTAACGATGGTGGCGGTGCCTAGTGGTGGCTGTGTTTGGTGAGGGGGCTGGTGTTGTTAGCAATTTTGTTCAACGCATCATCAATGTTTAAGGTGTATTTATGGAGTAACATTTACTTTTAAACTATAATACAAAATATATTCCACTTAATCAATGTATAGCAAATCCGCAGTAGTCCTTTTGACGATCAGAATCATTAATTTTAAGTTATTTAATACCTTCGGCTTGTTTGCATGGCCATGCCAGAGTTCTGAAGTGTTTAATTTTTAGGCGTTTTTAAGAGTTACCAATTAAGAAATTAATGCCATGACAAAAAGTTCCGAGACATTCAATCCATAAATAAATAAAATTTTAAACAAAAGATAAATCTGAAATTTTGATTTTCATGACTAATTAAGTAAAATATTTAGGAAGAAAAGAACACACTATTTTATTCCTTTTCAAACTCTAAATGTATTTAATTATCCCTAATTTTTATTTGTGAAGGAGGATGTGTGAGAAATGAGGTAAATATCATTAAGTAATTGATATCATTCATTAATTTGTCATTACAAATGACATCATTGCTTCTTCTTTTTTAATTGCAGGGAAAAACGAAACAGATTACACGACGAGCCTCGGGAAGTATATCCCCGACATATCCTCTAAGAGGATAAAGCGGCACCCAATGGGTGTATTATCAAAATAAGTGGTTCCTAAATCAAAATGCTATGCATAGTTCGCTAGTCAGTCTACACATCTGTTACTCTCTCGATAGATATGATGATGTACCACAGTCCAGTTCTGAATAAATAGTTCATTAATACTCTAGACTATGGGATTGAGAGCCTGTGAACGGCTTGCCGAGGAAGATATGAGGTTGATCACCGCTTTCGAGTCCACTTCGAGTTCGATCCGGCGATAACCTAGTTTCCACGCGAGCATGAGCCCGGTATGCACTCCCCAGAGTTCCGCATCCACCAATGAGCACCAGTCAAGATTCTGGCTAAAGCCTCCAAGCCAATTGCCTGTACTGTCGCGTATGATGCCACCTGCTGTGGCAGAGGATGAAGACCGTTCACATGCTCCATCCGTGTTTAACTTAACCCACCCATTAGGAGGATTGCACCATCTGATCTGCATAAGACAAAATAAAAGAAACTGGTGAGGACGGCCAATGAAAATTATCATAAAAAAGGGACATATTTCTCCATATCCATAAGAACCAACAAGCAACACCAAAAAGAATCGACCAATCCTGCCCAAATACTCGGTGTTTTTGGAGATTTGTGGTGAGCCATTTCGGGGTTGGCATGGTTACAAGGTGTGGAGGAAATGTGTTCCACACTTGGTGGGCTTTAACGCAGTCTCTCACTGTATGTTGAGAGGATTCATCGAGGCCACAGTGGGAACATGTACCATCCGTAGTGAGCTGCCTACGAACACGATGTTGATTAGTGAGTAGTCGATCATGTGCGAGGAGCCAGAGGAAGAAGCAAATGCGTTGAGGGGCATTCCATTGCCAAATGGTCGTCCAAAGTCCATTAGTCGAGACCTCCTCGTGATCCATTAACATGGAGTAAGTGGAAGCTACTGTGAATTAACTCGTGTCGGAAATGCCTCAGATTAACTTGTCCTGCCCTAGGTAGGGCTTCGGGGGGAAAGTACTGACAATTGACTTGCAAATCGACGTCGGGAGACAAGATTGAAAGGCGTCCCAATTCCAATTGCCATCAATGTCCACAAAATGTTGGACACTGAGGTTACTAGAAGAAGCAGGAATAGGGGTTGTTGCATGAGTAAGAAGGGGTCCCAGTTCCCCAACCCAAGGGTCTAGCCAGATCGAGTCCTAGCGCCATCTCCGATTCTCCATTTCAATCCCTGGAGCACTAGATGCCAAGTAGCTTTTAAACTCTTCCAGATCATGGATCTGCCAGGTGTGTCAATATAGGTGGGAAGATTATTGAGGAGATTATTGACATCAAATTTATACTTTCCAGAGAGGATTTTTACCCATAAGGCGTTAGGCTTGGCGAGCAAGGTCCATCCTAATTTTGCTAAAAAGGTGTCATTAGGTTTACAAATTGTATCCCAGTTAACTAAGTGAATCCTCTTTGTGCCATTAGACGATCCCTACAGAAATTGGTGCATTAATTTCTCCAGTGTATCGCACAGACTTCGGGGCAGCCAGACTGTTTGCATAGTATAACTGGGAGGGTTGCGATGACTGAGTGAGCTAGAGTGGTGCAGCTTGCAAAGGATAAAAGGTTAGTTGACTAGCCCTATAAACGGTGTTGAACCTTGTCCAGAATGTATTGATAGGTTCGTGTGGTCACTCTTTCATGCAAAAGTGGAACTCCAAGATAAGGTCCGAGGTCCTTCGTCTGTTGGAATCCCAGTGCGCTACTTAAATAGTGAGCTGTCGAAGGAAGAATGTTTTTCGAAAAATAGCATATAGATTTCTCTTGGCTGACCCGTTGGCCAGAAGCAGCACAGAAGGAATTTAAAGTCTCCCGAATTATGTCCACTTGATCAATAGAAGCTTTAGAGAACAGGATGAGATCGTCTGCAAAGAACATGTGAGAAATTGGAGGGCCATTTTTGCTTAATTTAATAGGCTTCCATCGGTCTTGTGTCACTGAGTGAGAAATAGATTGACCGAGGCGTTCCATACACAGGACGAAAAGGTACGACGATATAGGGTCACCTTGTCGAATACCTCTGGAGGGCCTAAAGGCCTCGTTAAGCTCCCCATTCCAACTTACCTGTAAGGAAATCGAGGAAATGCACTTCATAATGAGATTGATCAGTGACTCGGGAAGTCCGACGTCGAATTAAGTATCTTGAATGAAATCTCAAACAGTCGGTCATAAGCTTTCTCAACATCTACCTTGAGAGCCATTATGCCTTTTTGACCTGTTTTCCTTTTCATGGTGTGGATGACTTCCTAGGCAATAATAATATTATCTGTAATCAAGCGCCCCGAGACAAAACTACATTGGGTTGGAGCGACCAGATTTTCGAGGTAAGGTTTAAACCTATTAACAATAAGTTTGGTAATGGCTTTGTATATCACGGAGCATAAAGCAATTGGCCTGAACTGCGTAATAGAAGTACCAGATGGAATCTTTGGGATAAGAACCATGATGGTGTGGTTAAGATCAGACTCCCAAGCTTCATGTCAAAAAATTTGTTGAATAAATAAAGTCAGAGAAGACCCAACAATGTCCCACTGGGATTGGTAAAAGACAGCGGGTAATCCATCAAATCCTGGTGCCTTGTTAGGAGTCATAGTGAAAAAAGCCATTTTAACCTCATCAGGGTGGGGTGGACGGTCCAAATCAGCCATCGCTTGGGGGGAAGCGGGGAAAACTGACCTGGATATGTCGGTTAGTAGGATGTTGGTTATTCGTTGTATAAAGTTTCTCCAGGAAATTTTGTGCTAAACGTCTAACACTCGTGGAATCTGAGACCTCATTCCCATTTTCGTCTTTCAAAGAATTGATCCTCGCATGCCGATGTTTGGCCATAGTCATGGCATGATAGTATTTGGTATTCCTGTCACCCTGGCCGAGCCACTGGCTCCTAGAGCGTTGGTGCCAATATAGTTCTTCTTGGTAGAGGACCTGCTCCAATTCAGACCGAAGATGTTCCTCAAGACCCCTGTGAGAGAGCGAGTCTTCGTCTTCTAATTTTTGTTGAATGCTTTCGAGTCGGGCCAGGAGTCTCTTTTTCTCGTGAAAAATATTGCCAAATGTGGTATAGTTCCAATTCTGTCACTTTTCTGAAAAATTTATGAGTTCACGGCTGATATCAGAACTAGTTGGGGTCCAATTATCTGCGATAAATTGTCAAAAATCAACATGCATCAACCAGGCTGATTGAAATTTAAAGGGCCTCTTTGTCGGATGAGAGTGCGCGCTGTTGTGAAGAGACACAAAGAGTCTCCCATCGAGAGGTTCAGTTTTCGTTAACCGTCGTCAACCTAACCTTCTAAAATCTCTAACCACCTCTAACCCTTCCACACCATTTCTTTTCCTGTCATCCTAGGCTACACTTCTCCTCTCCAGTCGATATCCTCGCAGTGCTCCTCCGTCCGCAACTTTTTCCTCCAGCTAGCCCTGGAATTCCCCTCTCTTAAACCGACATCTGACCTAGGACCTTCTTCGATCCCTCTCATTCTACCCCACTCCTGACAATCTTGACCCACTTCTGACTTCCGCATTCTTGACAGGGCCGACTTTGTCGATGAACATTCTTCTCTCCCTACTTAACCGACAACACAGACCCACACTCTTTAACTTTTTCTTCGACGACTCTTGTTCTTCTCTCTCGTCAACCTTCTTCTTCGACAGTTCCATCTCTACCTTCCACCTTATTCCTTCTTCCGTCTTCCTTGTTACGCCCTATTAGCTCATTTCCTTTCTCTTTGCTACTTCGATCATCCTCAACATCTTATGTAGACTGCCCATGCTATTATGGCTTTGGCCACTCACATTACCAACTGTTCTATTCCTCCAGCTTCTTTGGATCCTCCACTTTTTAACAGTTCTGACTTCCCACCATTAGGGAAAGCTTCTGTTAAGCATCAGCAGGGAATGAAGAAGGTGAAGCCCACTTGGAGTTCGATTATTGGAGACTCTGGAAATCTAGGGAGACTTCGATTTATGGAGATCGATGGGGACAAACCAATCCAAGCACCAATTGAGGTGTTACAGCAAGGTGTTCAAAAATGGCGAACCGCTCTTATGGGGATTTTTTTCTGGAGAAGCGATTAGCTTTTCAAGTTGTTAACCAGTGGGCTAATGCTATATGGAGGCCTAAGGGATTAGTGAATACGATGATAAATGAAGATAAATTATTTGTCTTCCAATTCAACACTGAAGAGAATGCACAGAAAATGCTGGAAGCTGGGCCTTAGCACATAATGGGGCATCCAATTTTGATTAAGAAGTGACAGCTTGGAGTTACATTAAAGAGGAATAAGATTACCTCCTTACCGTTATGGGTTAATATTCACAAGGTTCCTTTGGAGTATTGGTCTGCGGAAGGGATGAGTTACATTGCGAGTAAGATAGGCAAACCTTTAGGACTTGATGAGAATACGACCTTATTGAAGCGGATTGGGTTTGATAGAGTTTGTATTGATGTAGATATATCGAGGAGGTTACTGGATACCCTGAGAATCATGAAGCTAGATGATAATGGAGATCTTATAGAGGATACAATCAAAATAACATATTTGTGGAAACCGAAGATGAAAGAAGAGAAATAGGCTTGGAAAAGGAAAGAACAGAAAGAGCGACAACAGATGAATGTAGCAAGCCCAAACTAAGAGAAGGATCTCCGTGCTGATGGAGGGCTATCTTTGGAAGTACAAGTTTTGTACAACCTGTCTTCGAAGGAGAATTATGAGATGGGACATGGACCACTAGAAAAGATTTAGGAGGAGCTTCATATGGTAGCAAGTGGAGTACCGATAGTGGGGATATTTAAGGCCCCGGGGAGGGGTAGATGGTGATGAGTTTGGCACTGAATGATATATCAGTCAATAAAACAGGACAAGTAGAAGGGACTATCGGCACTTCGGTGATGGAAAAGGGGTTTGGCACCAAAAGTGACCCAATAAGTATAACACTGGGGTTGCAAAGGAAGTATAAGAGAAGAAGGGCCGGTAAAAAGAAAAAATGATTAAGGTTGTAGTATGGAATGTTAGAGGCCTTAATAGTTTGAATAAACAACTTGCGGTTCAGGAGTTCATCAAGAACAAAAAGTTAGATTTTGTTGGTTTATTGGAAACCAAAATAAAGAAGGAGCAATTGGAGAAGAGTTTATGGTTCCTAGATAGAGGATGGAGGGTTTTGAGCAATCATTCTCATCATTTCAATGGAAGAGTGGTCATAGGCTTCAATCCTGAGATAGTGGATGTAGTGCAGCTTATTGAAACACATCAGTTGATACATTGTGATGTCTTGCTTAAAGCTACTAGGACTAAGATTGCCATTACAGTGTTGTATGCAGCCAATCATAAGTTCCAAAGAATACAAGTTTGGCAAGAACTGGAGAACACTAGCCATCTCATGAGGTTGCCATGGATGGTGTTGGGTGACTATAATTGTCTCCTCAAGTCTGAAGAAGCAAGGAATGGGAGAAGTTGGAACCAAGTTGACTGTCGAGAACTTCAGGAGGTGATGGAGAGAATGGGGTTGGCTGATCTGAAATGGTATGGTAATGCTTATACTTGGACCAATAAGCAATCGGGAGATTGGTTTTTGCTGAAAAAACTGGATCGATGTATGGTTAATGACAAGTGGATAGAGACCTACCCTACAAGTAGCGCTTTGTTTGATGATCCAACTGTATCAGATCATAGTCCAATAATAGTGGAGCTGCTAATAGGCGATAAGAGGAGGAAGATCCCATTTAAGATCTTCAATCACTTGATGCATCATCCTAACTTCATAAGCATACTCATTGAGGAGATGCTGGGGGCCATGCCTGGATCAAAAGGATATCAGATCACTATGAGACTCAAAGCCTTGCAAAATTGATTGAAATTGCTTAGTAGGAAAGCAGTCCAACCAGACTTGAAATCTCTAACTGAAGCTCTAGAAGAGCTAAAGCAATGTCAGAAGAGAATACTGGATAGACCAGAAGATTTGCAGCTAAGAGCATAGGAAGCTGCATTGGTGAGAAAATATAATCTATTGCTGAATAGTATCAATACTCTACTAAGGCAGAAATCTCGGATGCCCTGGCTGAAGGAGGGTGAGAGATGTACTAAGTAATTTATGAGCTCAATTTCAGCTAGGAGGAATAAGAATTTTATCCTATTACTGGAAGATGATATGGGGCAGATCCATGAGGACATTGAAAGTAAGAAGAAGGTTGCCTTAGAGTACTTTACTCAGCAATTTGGGACTGTAATGCCAGTTAAAGATATACCCGCAGAGGTTCTAGCAGGGCTTAAACAACTTAATGAAGACGACAAGGTGTCGTTGGTAAGAGATATAACAAGGGAAGAAATCAAGAATGCTATTTTTTCAATGAACCCTGATAAAGCCACAGGCCCGGATGGTTATAATGGGAGATTTTTTCAAAAACACTAGGATATTATAGGAGAAGAAGTGATAGCAGCAGTTAGGGGTGTTCATGGTAGGGTAACCTGACCCGTTTATAAGTAACCTGAACCTGAACCTGAATGTCAGGTTCGGCGA
>JAOQMQ010000196.1:36867567-36880736 GCA_027563845.1 Erythroxylum subrotundum
TTATGAATAGAGTATGGTCAGACTACCTATGTAAGAAACCTTGAGACCTCACAAATCTTGTGAATCTATCAAACCAGACCCTTAGTGATTGTTTCAGCCTAATAATCTTATCCCATATGCTTGATCTTATCTAATCTATATCTTCAACATCAATCATGAATTTCCGCCTCATCTCCTCTTTCCTTACTTATGACAAAACCTCTCTGACAAAGGGTAGTGGCTTTCTTCCTAAATCCGATATTTGGCTTCATCCTATTATTGATTCAACTAAAAGAAAACACAAACCCCATCATTTTCTTCCCTTTTCTTATGTCAAACACTGTCCCAATCATCTTCATAATATAGGTCCAATTCTTGCCATTACAAGTTAACTTTGCGGTCTACTTGCTTGGCCTTCCATCGCTTTGTTTTTAGTTAGAAAATTTAAGAAGTCTAAATACATACATCTTTGGCTCTTGGCAAAAACATATGGGGTTTTCTAATCGCAGGTTCCATTAAACTAATCAACCAAGCTGTGATCAAACAATTTCAAACCTTAATATTGCCATATTTGGATCATATAAAGCTAGCCTTGCTAACTCTCCAATCAAATGGCTGAATTTTCCTCTGCCATCAAAGGCCAATTTTCTTGTTCACTCCCATCCCAAGTATTCTATCTATTAACTTGTGATTCATCAATTTGAAAAGGCAAGTTCAAACCAAGAAGATCGTAGCTGCATTGTGCATATCGTAGCACTGGGATTAGTCACACTCAAACTATTGAAATCATAGCTGGAGGATGAGGAGTTTCTCCTTTGCTCATCGCCAAACGATAATCCATTTAAGACTAATTTGAATGAAGAAAGAAGAAAATATTGTAAAAGAGATGTGGCTCCAATACCATGAAAAAAGAGGAAAATGTCATTCTTCCTTGATTTTTCTGTAAATAGTATAAAGAATATATAGGAAGTACAACCCTAATCAAGTCCTTAAATCAAGGAGAAACCATTTATTATCTAAGCAATAAAATGAGCCACTAATTTATAGAATATCAGCTAGTTATCTCTAGAATATCAACAAGAACTATTACAAAAAATATCATAACTTATTAGCTATTACAAATTCAAATAGAGAATTCACATAAACATATTACAGGATTAATTACCTCAATACGTGCTAATAGAGAACCATGAAGCACTTTATTCTCCACTACACACCTAAAGCACGAATCCAAGTTAACATCATCTAAGTGAAAGAAGGCATACTAAAAATTGATATTGGTGCGTATCACACATCCATACTCACCCTAAATTTTCTTTGTTTACATCTCTTGCATCATATTTGGTGTATCCTAAGCCAGTGTAATCCCAAACCTACATAAAAAGATCAACTATAAGTACCAATTAGTCCAGGACTGACAATGTTCTCAGATAAAGGCATATGAACTCAAAAGATGGGTGTTAAATTTCAAGCACAAGAACAGGTTTAACCAATTTTAAAAATATGGATGTCTTGGTTAGCAAAATTTTGCACAAGGAAAATCAGAACATAAAAGAGGGAAAGAAAAGCATGTTCAATGTCCACCAATAATGAGTGCAATAGAAATCTCGATTCTTTCAAAAGTCAACAAATTTTAGTTTCCAATTTCACCATCCATATGAATAACAAGCAAATAATTTCCTCATAGGCATCTCCATAAAACCAACCTTGCTGCTAATCAAACAACACTATCTAATTGAGTAGTCATATCCAATGCACTTCTACTCAATCAGAGCATAACATAAGAATTCACATAATCAATTCCATTTTACTCAAATAGTTCCTAACCAAATCTTCTGCTTTCAAACATTATGAAGATCAAGATCCTCTACTACCTAGCTTCTCGTGAAGAAGAATTAGCTTTAAATGGAAAATTTACACCTAAGTTATATAACATGAACTAGAATCGCATCATGAAAACAAATTCAAATCAGAAATATCGGATCTATCTACAGATAAATCATTGCATTCAGCTTTTGCCCTGATATGCATTATTCCCACTGTTAACTCCAAAAAAGAAATTCATAAAACGTAATCATGTCCAAAACTCGCTCAAATCCAACTAGAACAAGCTACCATATTTCCTTGAAATCAAAACTCCAACATCTAATCATCTTTAACCTTACATTTATTTTCCAGCTCCAGGCTTATGCCCTTTTTAAAACGTAATCTCCTAACAGTGCTAGCTCCATTTTCATTTTCATCTGCGAATTATCATGAGCCTATCAAACAATCTAAAATTGTGTTTATTCATCTAGAAGGGATAGCATTAGTATCATATATATGACAGACCCGATCCAAATAAAGTAATGTTTTCAATATCTGCACTTCCTATTGATGATTTCATTGTTTCCAGTTTTGCACTTGTACAGGACTTTCATTTCCAAGCTCTCAGCTCTATAGTTCAATCTGTTACTAAATTTTAGTCTGACTAAGTTGCTTGAACATGAGAGAGAAAATAAAAAGAGACAATAAAGAGAATGAGAGGATGAGAAACTAACAGATAGCAATTGGTTCATAATTCCATGGAATTAAATATGAATTTGTAACAATATCTCTATTTAATCATTCAGGTAAGTAAAATGTGATAAAATACCAAAGAAGTTATGTTTGCCCAATATGCATAAAAAAAAATCGACAACTCTCACCTGCATCTTATCAAAATATGCATAGCGATGTTGTTGAACATACTGCCAAGCACCAACATCTGCAAATATTTTATTGAAAGCTATTGTTAGTTCTATTTCCATGCTAACAAACTACATTACTTTGAACTTATTTCAACAAAGAGCTTCAAGTTAACAAATAAAACACAATTTCACAAGAAGAAGTGCCTTCTAAGTTTTGAAATGTAACTAGGAATTAATTTCTTGCAAGTCAACAAGAAAGGAAAGACAACATCATATCTGCAAATTAAGGTTTCCATACAAAAGAAAACAGAATGTCTTAGTGTTCAACAAAATTAAATTAGATAGCTTTTAGTAGCTTAAGTCTAAGAATACTTCAATCAGATGAAATGTAAAGCCCGTTTGACTATGTGATGATCGTTGTATTACTCAAGCAGTTGAACACTTTGACGATCAATTTCACAATAAAAGCATCAATTTTTCTCCAATGCGTTAATCTTATGTTTTAATTCATCAAAAGCCACCATGCTATATATGCCTTGAATCACTAATACTTAGCTCATAGCTAACAATATTGCCAATGTTGAGTGGTCTCTCATTGCTATTAATGAAACCCAAGCACTAAATCTGAATTCCACATCCTTCAGCTAGAAATAGTTAAAATCCACTCTCATCATTAATTGAATATAACTTGTAATTTTTATGAACTTTTCAACTTCGCCCACAATTTTAGCATAACAAAGAATTGATATTTGAGTTCCCTAGTGACAATACCACTTCAATGACAATTCCAAGCATTTAAAGCTAGCTAAACCAGATGATTAAAACATAAGGAGGTAAATACCTTTGAGGAATGATATAGATGTTGGTGTCACAGTGCTGACTCTTGGATCTGGGGGATCTTCATTCTTGATGGATAGCTTACGCCCCAATGCGGGGTTGCTATCAATGATGGCAACACTCAAATGCTTTGTTAGCAGCTTGGTTGCTGAAATGTTATCATCAAGCTTCATAAGTTCAAAATTCCTACTGAAGATGTTCTTGATCTTCCAGTTATAATAGAATATAAGCTTTCATTAGTTGAATTGAAGATAATTAAAGTAGCCGCAACAATTAATACTAGGTACTCTATAACCTATTCAAGGAACAACATCAAAAACACAAAACCAATAAGATAATCAACAATATACCTAGTGAACAGGCGAGAGACATTCCAACCATGCCTCCTCCGACAATAGCAATGTCATAAGGGTGAACATTAGTAGTAAAGCTCTGGTTTTCCTTACACTCCTAGGAAGACAAAGAACAAAGAAGATAGGTGTTTAAAGGATTTCCCTCTTACGAGAAATAATTAAGAATAACAGAAAGGAACAGCAAGATTAGGGACAAACGTAACTAGAGCTAAATTAGGACCATTTTTTTCTACATATAAACTAATAGAAGGAACAATATAGGAGTGCCTACGAAGCAATTGACAGTCCAGTACATTGGCTAGTCCCACAAGGTCCCCGAGGAACAAGCCCCAAGTTGTATATATCAGCAGTTAACAGCGAAAATGAGGACCAAAAAAGCTCCGAAGCAACTAAAAGAAAAGGGGCATAAAGCAAGAGAAAGAGAAACAAAAGAATTTGTGAGAGGAGCAGCGACAAACGCATCCTAGCACTGATAAATGCTAGAAATAACAATCACGACGAGCAGGAGGGACAACAGTAAATCTCATTACCAAGGCATATAATCGAAGAAAAAGACGATGGGCGTGCCCGGGCATAAAATCCAACCAACCATTGTGAGAAAGAGAGAGAGGGCAATAAAAAGGACAACTAAGAGATAAGATTACATGGTTATTTAATTGGGTTGTAGAAACAGCACTAGATGATCTTGAAGCGGCACCACTACACAAGTTCCTCCGCCATAAAATCCATCCGCCTGGAAGCTTCCTGGCAATTCCCCTGCATGCAACAATCATATCTGATAATCAAAATGACATAAAGAAAAAGAAAGGAAGCAATTTCATCTCTTTACAAAGAGAAAGGTGCGCTCATTTTGCTTGGGAAAGAAGTCATAAGAGTAAGAGTTGGACGGCGATTTGTACCTGTTCATTATTTGTTACAGAAGAGTAGCGTCGCGAAGAGAAGAGAAGTGAAAAGTGAAGGGCGTAATTGGATCAACGATAGGTTATGTAACATAAAGGATGGAATGGACTCGAAAGGACTTGGTTGAATTTATTATAAAAATTGAAGGATGTATCCTAATCAATTTAAAACTCCAGGGACTAAATTTAACTTAAATCATGTGCTGGAGATTCTAACTGGAATTGGTGTCACGCATTGGCATTATTACGAATACGACCTTGGTTTATTTTAAATGCCAACTCGACTAAGATTGAAAATAACTTTACATTTGGCCACTTAGCATGCCACTGCCAATTTGCCACGAAATGAAATAGTTGATGAATGAAAATAAAGGCCAAGCAAAGCAATCGTTGGAATGATAACAATTTCTCTCTCCCAGAACCAGAAACCAACCATACAATAAACCCCTTTTTGCTTAGAGAAACATGGAATCAATTACCTCTTTTACACAAATATCACAATTTCACCATCCTATCCTATGAAACGATCTTTGTTACCTATTTTTTGACCTTTCGAGAGCTAATTTGATCTAAACATCCCACAACATATCACTCAATGATTCTGATTTCTCCCTTTCTTTGACCTGTTCTTCTCTTGCATCTTCTTTTTCTTTGCATCAGCAGTAATCCAATTATAATCAGGAGGAATAGCAAAAGGGTCTTGAACATTTTCTATCTTGCTGCTGGAACCACCATTTGATGAGCTAGGACGATGGTAAGGAGCTTTTATCCACTGAAACCAAGACGAAGCAGAGGACTGCGCCACAGCTGGGCTTTCTCGTCCTACAGCGGTAGGGCTTGACGGCGGAGTTGCAAATTCATCCAATGGCTGTAATTCTTCAAACTTTGTGAATGTAACCAATACTCTGATGGTAGGAACCACTGGGATAGCTGCCTGGATAAATCGAACAATCTAACCATTACGTCAAGAAATAGATCAAATAATAAACAAGCTTAGATCATTTGAGTTTCTTTTTATTGGCTGTAAATATGTTAAGAAGTGTCAAAGCTGATACATTTCCAGATGTTAGGCTTCTATCATAGTTAACATATGTTGACATACCTTGGTCATGAACTAGGGCAAGAGGTGACTGGTTGACGATAGGTGCTAACTCGTCTGGTAGTAGGACGATAGGTAAACCAGTTGAAAAGTGTAACTTTTGGGTGCAAATGTTACAAGAAGAAAACTCACCGCATGGTTTGTGAATATGCATGCGATTGTTTTAGGTTACATCCTCATATACCAAGCTATAATGAAGTTGCATTCTATTGAACAAACTATCCATATCCAATTCAAATCAGTTGGCTCACTGAAACCTCATTGAGAGTGCTACGTTTTCTTCTCAGATGATCCGTAAACGAAGATGGAAGAGGGTACTTAGTTTGCAGTTCTTTCACTTACTGCAGTTTTCTACTTAAATCCTTGTACTTCAATTTTCCCCCCTAAAGTAATCTTATCAGTATCACAATTTCAACAGTACAGGACTCTGATGGAAACAAATATCAAGGACCGGAAGAGATGGGACAATCATGAGAATTTAGAAATTTCATATTTTATTAATTAGTTCAAAGACTGAAAAGAAATACCTTTTTATCCAATACGTAGTGAAATTAGACTTCTATGACTTTTCAATCAATAGTCAAATTACATGGTAAATAGGAGTTGACTAGAAAAACAACGGAAGAGGCTGAAAAATGGATTACACCAAGTGTGTTTCATATGAAACCAGCGTCTACTTCAGCATTTTAGAAGTCAAATCCATCCACGTACAAGAACTAATTAGCTGCAGTCCCTATACTGAAATTAGATCCAAGAAGCTTAAAATGGTTTCATGAGACTTCTAATAATAAGGCTGACAAACAGTCCCGGTATACTATATTCAGTATCACATACGATTTTACTCAAAAGGCAATTTTCAATCTTAAGGAGTATCAAACTAGATCAATACTGAAAGGGACCGTAAATTCAAGAAGCTGTGCTAGATGATGACCAGTCAAAATTTACCAACTCATGCAAAACCTGAATTGGAGGAATAGATAAAAGATTAAATTTTACCCAAAAAAAGTTATTCTGAACCCAACCATTGAGAACGCCATCACAACCAACACAGACAAGATCGTTTTCTAAGTCAGTCACAAACAATCTATTTCGAATAGAAGATTATATTTGCACTAAATAGCATATTACCATTAGTTGCATGTTTAAGAACCAAATTTCCTTAAAGTACCATAACAATGATTGGCCTCACCCATTAAAGAAACAGGACACCAGCAATCATTGGTTAAATCATATTTGTCAAGCAAGGAATTCATTTCTTCAAATTACTAATATCACTCCATGCACATATTAATTGTATAAATGAAGCAAGTACATGCAAAAGCACACGGTAAGCAATATTGTTGAATGACAATAAAGTTTCCTATCTGGATCCATTTTCTTTCCACACCCTCCTAACAAATTCCTCCCACATTTGATGCCCTCAGCCGGAGGGACCACTTGACACTGCAAACACATTTCTAGTTTCATACAAATGAAATAATAAGGATTGATGACTCATTTAGTGTTAAATCTTTTTGAATTTTTTCACATCAGTGTCAAACCTTTCAATATTTTCAATCAAGTTTCAAGCCTTTCTAAAATGTATCTTTTTAGTTAAAAACATTTATTCCATAAAAAAACAAGATAACATGCAAGTTAAAGATGAGGGAGTTTGATATCACAAGATGTCACGAGCTTTTGCTAGTACATCTTTTTGTTTATGAAGTTCTATTAAGTCTCCCTAAACCCTATGGCAAACCCACTAAAATTTATTCCAAAATTAGTAGATATACATACCCCAAACATTCAGATACAGTATTCTGTTTTCTAAAGAAATGTCTTATCAGTTAAGTACACACTAAACAGATCAATGGCTCGAGAGTTAATTACTGAATTCGCTCCAAAAAAATTTTAAAAAGTGGAGAAAGAACAATCCAAGGCTTGCCAACCCACAGTGTCATCCAGACTAGAGACTCACAAATTCTGCAATCACATCTCTTTGTGTGTGTCTCTTCTTCTGTCTATGTGTATCTCTTTTCCCAACAAAGATAATTACTAAATGACGTAAGAAGAGAACTAGAGGAATGGATAATAAACAGAAAAACCATTAACACAGGTATAGCTAAAGATTTGTAATGCACAATGCTTTGAATAAAACATGAACACCACATTAATTCAGCAATCAAAATGTGATCTCACTGGGAAACCGTCGCTGACTGGAGTTGTTTATATGAATCTCAAGAGTCCTAATTAGCTCCTTCAAGATAGAAACAGGGTTGTTGATTCGACTAGGCTTGAGTCCATACACAAAGCATGGAAAGTTTGAAAGTACTAAAGAGTGAAATATATATACATATGTCTAGACAGTGAAAATATAGAAGCCAATGGCCATGGACAAATAACGTATATAGATGATAGATAACGTCAGGAATGGTCAAAGTTGCAGAAAGACCTAAAACCAAGAAGCCTTCCATACTAGGGCCAAGAAGCCTTCCATACTAGGGGCTTAAGGTACTTCACTATCACTGCCAAATTAGGTTTTGCGCATGTTTTCCCGCTAAGAATCTCTAGTTTTAACAACCATCATTGGTAATTCAACAAAGGATCAGGTATCTTCATCCCCCAGAAGAAAGAAAGAGGAATCTATAGGAAAAGATTATTCTCTGATTTCCACTCAAGGCAAAAAATCAATAATATCAACTACTTGAAGTTGAAGAAATATCAGCCTGACCAGAAACCACAACCTAGAGTAACATGACAACCATGGACCGGAAAATGCCCACATCTGTAGATTTTGACCTAACCAGCCTCGCATAATTATGACACTTTATAAAGAACACTCGCTTTCACTAACTGTCAGACACATCTAAGCCCACCACACAGGTTTTAGAGAAGAATAGTTAGGCTTCCTATGTAATTACCAATAAAGTTAACCAAAGGTAGGAGTGAAATGACAGAAAAAAGTGGCTGTAGAACACAACCCAAACAAAATACGATGGGAAAATAGTAGAAACTGAAAATTGAAATAGTCCACCATCAGCCATATCCAGACAGAAAACCATACCTTAACTGGAAAGGTTCCCAGAGGAAGTTTTGTTGTCAATAGCTCTCTTAATCGGCGAATAGCTTTCACCTTGTTTGCAAGAATGTCGAGTAGTGGAAGAAGTTCTTCAGTTTGTAGTGGGAAGGTTGAAGAAAGCCAGAGTGTAGGCCTCAGCCCTTTCTTGTACTCGCTCTCATGGCTAGCTTCCCTGCGGCGTGTACTAGTCTCAGAACTCATAGAAGTAGATGTCCTCATATCTCTTCCTTTTCGGTGCTCATTACTCACAACAACCTCCACAGAGTGCCTTCCTGGTTTTGGTTGATTTCCAGGGGAATCTCCTAGCAAATCACTGACTTTCTCATCCACACAAAGAGAATTTCTAGGTGGAGCACTTTTCTTCTGCACTTCAACCTTGGAATCCCGTTTCCTCCATCCACCAAACCACCCTTTCTTTTCCTGTTTAATTTCTCCATTTCTGCAATTGTTCCCATCTTCTATAGGAATGTCTCTATTTCTGCAATTGTTCCCATCTTCTATAGGAATGTCTCTATGCTCATAACAACTATGGCGATGAGCAATAACCCCATCACCGCTTTCATTGGTCAACTCTGATGTGTCCAACTTCAATGCAACTTCAAGTTGTCTTCTTTCTTCTTCTGTCAAAATTTCATTAAGCTCTTCACTCTCTGTTTCATTTTCATTACATGATGAGAAGAACTCATCATCAGTCATAGCCCCCGGGACCCTTCGGGACTTGATACTAACAACTACATTGTGCATATCATAAACCTTTGCTTTCCATGGACCAACTGTCTCCATTTTTTCTTGCCGCCTCCATGTTAACTGTGGCAAAAGAACAGCCTGAGTCACATCAATCCCTGGCCTGAATATATTTGTCTGAGACATGGCAGCCACTTCTTGCCGTACCTCTTCCTCAGTAGCTGGAGAACCAGCACCGTCCAAAGCATTCATGACCTCTTTATCCTTATGTGAGATCATGCAAAGTACCCCAGGAGGAACTTTACCATCCTCAGACCCATCACCAAGGAAAAGGACACTTTGATCAGATCGCTGAATCTTAAACCCATCAAATCCAGCCAAAGTCATATCTGCTCTCAAATTTGCACCCCTCTTCCAAATTTTGTATGTATCAGAAGGAGCAATCCTTGAAATGAAAGGTATTACAGAACTCTCAAAATGGAAAGTGATCTCCATGTAGAAGTCCCTCATCCTTCGCATGGTCCCCACTAGGCGGGGCAATCGCCTACACCATTTTGCCCATGCCAACGGCTGGTAATGTCTAACAATGATCAAAGCGATTCCTTCTTCTTTACTGCAAATTGCCTCTTGAAGTGCATTCCAACCTTGCTCGTTCTGCAAGCTCCAATCTGAGCCAGCAACCATAAGCATCTCAACAGCAGTCTCGTCGCCCATTTTGACAGCCAAGTGAAGAGGGGTGTCACGGTTAGGGACATCACGCCTATCAATCACAGCAGAGATAGCATCAGCTTTCCCTTCTTCAGTGACAGAAGCTGCCTCATTCCGAATCTCAGCAGGATCACAAACTCGTGGAAGACCCGCAAGTATCTTCCTAAGACTAGCATAATCTCTGGTGGCAATGGCTTTATGTACAGGACTATGAGCATATCTCCAAATCTCTATACCCGCCATGCCACAAGAGTATATGAAGATCCGCTTACACCAGTAACAGTCTATCACAACCCAAACAAAACCATCAAACTCCTAAGAGCCAATTGGATACGACAGGCAGCAATTTCCCGAACTAGAACCTGGTAGCATAAACCAAAATAACCATCAGGAATCAATTATTTGCTCCTACAAACATTGTCGGTATGAAAAAGACAAGAGTTCATAATTGATCAACAAAAAAAGAGTACGATAATAGTTACCCTTTCTAAGGTAAGAATCAACCCAGTTTTGTTTACACCCGCACAGGACAAAAAGAAGAGCAAACAAAAGCACAACTGAATGAAGACAGTAGAAGCTATAATCCAGACAGCTACGCTCAGAATATTTACAGTCCGAAAGCAAACAAAAAAGCCAAAGAAGCCCAACCTTGTTCTGTTTCTTTCCTTAAGAAACCCAGAGATTCTCCGGACGCAGTTCACACGCCAAAACCCTCACCACCCTCTCTCTCTCTCTCTCTCTCTCTCTCTCTCTCTCTCCTCTCCGGTGGGGAGAGAGATCCTTGCGATCCAATCTAGATCAGACAACCCCAAGAACACGCATGTGGGATGTGTGTGAAACAGAACTTGCAACAAGAGTTTTTATAAAATTAAAAATATATATATAATAAAATCGATAAGGACTATAACAGAAAGAACAAATGTGGGGTTGGGTAGCGGACGACCCAGGTAAAGATACAGAATCACGAAACCAATAGAAAGAAGAGATTGAAAGAGAACCGAAAAGCGATTTTGCTTAATAAAGAGAAACCCGCAACAAAAGAAACAGAAGAAGCAGGAGAATGAAAGAGAGAGATACAAGTACTTTTTGGATTCCAAAAGAGAGAGAAGTCAAGTCACAAAGTAGAAGAATAATAATAAGAACAAGGGAAAGGTCCTGGAGTGCGGAGCTAGATATAGAAAAAGAGGTTAAGTAGTTTCAGTCAGTTAAAATGGTATTGTACTGGAAAGGAGGGAAGAGAGTAAAACAGCTAAAAAGAGAAACATGTTTTTACCAAAAAGTATTAACCTATACTGTTATTATCAGAATATTAAGAACTAAGAAGAAGAAGAAGAAGAAGAAGAAGAAGGAGCTGAGAGGGTGAGTTTAAAATGGCAATTGCAACCAAAGAGAAAGACACCGTCGCACATGTGATGTGACCAAAACAATATCAACTCAAGCCTAGACTTAGCCTGCTGCCTACCCTTGTGCTTTTCTTCTGCTCCGCTTGCTGAGAGACACATCATGTTCGTTAATTATTTAATTGTTCTTTTGGACTATACTATAGCATAGCTGCAATTGGTGCTTGGAGCTGTTTAACTTGGTTTTCATTTCAATAACGTCTAAAAGAAGAGACAAGACAAGACTCGAGAGAGAGTTGTTATTAATTATTTAATAACAATGGGTTTTAATTTGTAGACAGAAAGAACTAAGAACGTCTTCTGGGATTTTAAATCTCTTGTGGTAGAGGTTAGCCTTAGCCCGCTGGTGGGTCTGGGCTGGGGCTGGGGTAGGCCATCTCATTTTATGTACGCATATATGATATTTGTATATCCGCTGCTGAATTTCTATAGATGGAGGTTTAAATGCACATGACGTTGGTCCTAATTTGGATTGTTGCCACCCAAACTGCATATGTTTAGTGGGTTATTCACTTATCACCAATTGATTTGACGATAAAATCTTACCTAGACTTGTATATGGTATAAATTTTCCTTTTCATATGGGCCCATAGGTTTAATGTAAATTCTAACATGGTATCAGAAAAAGTTGCTTTTATGTTAGTCATTAATACCTCGATATGATAGATTATGTCACATATTAGACCCACATGTGAAAGGGGTATATTGAAATATAAAGAATAGAAGTTTGTCCCATATTGGAGAAAGGGAGGTAAGAAGTATAACGTATAAGTTTAATAGGTTACTCCACCTATCACCAATTAGTTTTAGGATTAAACCTCACTTAAATTTGTATATAGTCTAAAACGTTCTTTTTGTGTGAGTCTGTAGGCTCATTGTAAATTTTATCAATATATTCTGCTGCAAAACCTCTTCCTTTTTTTTAACATTTTCTGAAATCTTAAAAATTAAAATATCTGATGGAAACAATTTCAGGAGAGGATTTTTTTTCAATTCCGGATGTGCACAGGGTAGCATTCGCCTTGACAGATCACAACTTATTGTTGAAATTTCATATGGAAGAAAGCTTGAGCATTGGATTTATGCCAATAAGGTATGTCGGTGTACGATTAATCATAAGCACCATATCTAATGAATTATTTGATTTTTATTATCGTTACAAATAAGCAAATGAGATACAAGATTTAATGATTATAAGTACATAGGGCGAAAATATATGTAATCGAGATAGTTGCAATTATTCAATCTAATTTTTTTGTTTATTATAAGTTAAATATGAAAATTTATAAATAATCTATTTGTTACTTGTATCGATCCTTCGTGACAATTACGGATTATTGAATTCTTAGATAGTGATAGAATAATTAATATTAAATTAAATTGTCAGATTAATCGAATATTAATTATTAATAAAATATGAGAATTCAAAACAAAAAATATTTGAATTAAAACGTGAATAAAAGTTTGGAACACAAAACTTCAC
>JAOQMQ010000196.1:36899462-36926766 GCA_027563845.1 Erythroxylum subrotundum
GGTATATCAGATATTTCATTAACTTTCTTAATAAGTGTGCATTCCTCTAAAACGTCACTTATTATGAATCGGAGGGAATAGTAACTAGTAAGTGAGAATTCCTCGTTCAAACAGTAAGTCAATAAGATTCCTTTTTCCCGGATTAACATCAGAGCTTATGGATGCCATGTTGTCCCATTACCCTTAACCCCACAAACAATTATTTTAATAACGCAGCTTAATATTGATTAATTGCCCTTGATATAACACATAACATTTTACCATAATTAATTAGGACGTCTTGGATGATTGTTCCATTCAGACCGGCCAAACACATGCCAACAATTGATTAAAGTTTTAACAACTTATAAATTGTTATTTTACTTATAAGTTTAATGGTAAAAGTTTAAATTGTTTAAATTTTTAGTTTTTTGAATTGAGTTATTTCAATAACTCTTATTTTTAAAAACTGATTAATCAGTTAAATTTTGTAAATTAATAAGTTATTATAATTAAAATAAATAAATTAAATTTTTATTAAAAAATTTTAATTTAAACTTTTTATATATAAAATATTTTTAAAATATATTTAAAATTTAGCCGATTTACAAAAATGATGGAAACTTTCAAAACTTAATTCTCATATTAACTTTTAGTTTTTGATAATATTGGATAAAAGGTAAAATTTAAACGAATCTAATATTTCAGAGATTTCATAAATAAAAAAACCGTTAACCGTTTGAGGTTATTATGAAAAACCCTAGTGACTTGAAGGACTCTTGAACAAACAAAATTCAGTATCTAAACCTCTGCAACAAAAGACCCTTTTTGACAGAGTCCATTTGCCTCCTTTCATCTCCATATCATCATTTTCTCCCCACACGCCAACATGCAGTCCACTTTCATCTCCCCACGCGCCACCCCTGTCAACCCCCTCAACTTCGCCCAGACTAAACCTCTAATCCCTGGCCGCCCTGCCTTCATACGGGTGACTGCTCAGTCGCAGGCAGCTGTAACTGCAGATGCGCCTTCATCTGCAGCCACCGTCGTTAGCCACAAACTCAACAAGTACAGTTCTCGCATCACGGAGCCCAAGTCCCAAGGTGGGTCTCAGGCCGTTCTCTATGGAGTGGGACTGTCAGAGGAGGACTTGAGTAAGCCCCAAATAGGTATATCCTCAATCTGGTATGAAGGGAACACCTGCAACATGCATTTACTTAGTCTATCAGAGGCTGTTAAACAAGGGGTACAAGAGGCTGGGATGGTTGGCTTCAGGTTCAATACTGTTGGTGTTAGTGACGCTATTTCAATGGGGACTAGAGGCATGTGTTATAGCTTGCAAAGTAGAGACTTGATTGCTGACAGTATTGAGACCGTCATGAGTGCTCAGTGGTATGATGGCAATATCTCCATTCCCGGCTGCGATAAGAATGTAAGCTGATTCTTTTTGTTTTAATCTTCAAGTGGGTATTTCTTGAGATGATTATGTTAAATGTTACTTTTATTTCATTTCCTTGATTTTCTGGGTTGATAGTTTGAATTGATAGTTTCCAGTGAAATGCAATTGATTGTACGTGATTATAGTCATATTCCTTTTCATTGGAGAAGCCGTGAGCTCTTTTCTTCAGTTTTGGGAAAATGGGCATTGGGTTATGATCATGTATGGTTTTTTCTTTTTAATACAGTAACGCATGCTATATTATTTACTTATTTCAAATTTTGTAGATGCCAGGTACACTTATGGCCATGGGGAGGCTAAACAGGCCTAGTATTATGGTCTATGGTGGAACAATAAAGGTGCTGGAAATGAATCTCTGCTTGTCACTCTTTCTTTATAACTCAAGAGCTAATGTTGTAGCTTTATACTACTTCTATGTGTAGCTGTATAGCCTTGGAAAAATGTTTGCTTCATGTTTCTAATTCAAGCTGCTGGATTTGCTGATGTATTGTTGTACTTTTTAATTTTGCAGCCTGGTCATCTTAATGGCCATACGTATGATATAGTATCTGCTTTTCAGGTATGCAATAATGCAAATGAATTATATGCTATTCGTGCATAAATTTTACTGGATGTTTTGTAGATGAAAATTGTTTTGCAGTTTCAAAGTTTATTTTCTCACTTGTTAGTCTACTTTATTGATGATAGTGAGGTTCTTGTCGAATAAAAATCAAGAAGTTAACAGACTCTTATTCTACCGCTTAGTTGCTTACTATTTATATCTGTTCATTCTACTTCTTCATATTTTGGAAGGAAGAGTATTGAAGTTAGAAGATGATATTAAATTCTTTGTCATATGTTTATTTCGATCTGTAGCTGTGGTTTATTCATAAACCTTTAATGTCTCTGTTTCAATCTTTTAGGCACAAATTTGAACCAACGACAACAATGGGTTGTCATGCCAGAGTGAATTTGTATGTTTGGAATACCTATTTTCTTCTTTTCTGTCAACTCCATTGCAGGTTTATGGAGAATATGTAAGTGGATCTATAACTGATGAACAACGAAAAACTGTAGTCCGTAATTCATGCCCCGGGGCAGGTGCTTGTGGTGGAATGTATACTGCTAACACGATGGCCTCTGCTATTGAAGCCATGGGAATGTCTCTTCCTTACAGGTAAGAATCTCTGCTTGCCCAATTTTGCTGTGAAGAAAAAGAAAAAGAATTCTGAGATTTTTTTTATTTTCTTTGCACAGCTCATCAATACCTGCTGAAAACCAACTGAAGTTGGACGAGTGCCGTTTGGCTGGAAAGTATCTTTTAGAATTGTTGAAGATGGACTTAAAACCACGAGATATTATCACACGTAAGTCACTTCGTAATGCAATGGTTCTTGTGATGGCACTAGGTGGTTCTACCAATGCTGTGTTACACTTGATTGCAATTGCAAGGTAAGGCAAACTTGTCTGCCAATTTTTTTGGAATTGTCATGTTAAATAACCCGCAAGAAGTTTACAGGTCTGTTGGACTGGAGTTAACATTGGATGATTTCCAGAAGGTTAGCGATGAGGTTCCATTACTCGCAGATTTAAAGCCTAGTGGCAAGTACGTCATGGAAGATGTGCATAAGGTATGTCTTCTGGAGTTTTTCTTTTTCTAGTTCATTACGGGAATTGATATTGCTACTTGATGTTATACATAACTCTATGTAACACTTGCTATAATTGTTTTATTTCTTGTTTTTTTTTTGTTGTGTCATACTTTTGTTTTCTCTTTAACAGATCGGGGGCACACCGGCAGTCCTTCGTTATCTTTTGGAGCTTGGTTTCTTAGATGGGGATTGTTTGACTGGTAAGTGATGGGGATTGCATGATTACCAATTTTCAATTTCCAGACTCTTATGTTATGCTAATGTGGAATTGTTGATCTTCTTTCTAGTCACTGGGAAGACATTGGCAGAGAATCTGAAAATTTGCTCACCTTTAACTGATGGTCAGGTGAGATTGTCTTTTTCATCATGAACATACTTGCTATTGTAGAGGCAATTTGATTGGTGAAAATAATTATGATTCCTTGTTTTTATTACCAGGATATAATAAGGTCAGTGGAAAATCCCATCAAGTCAACAGGTCACATCCAAATATTACGTGGAAATCTGGCACCGGAGGGTTCCGTAGCAAAAATTACTGGAAAAGAAGGGCTATATTTTGCTGGTGCCATTTTCTGTCACTTTATCTTCATACTATTTAATAATGTTATATAGTGCTAAGTTTTATTAGTTGTAAATTAGAATGCCCTACAATATGATGAACCAAGCAGTGTTTCTCCAGGGCCTGCACTTGTCTTTGAGGGAGAGGAATCTATGATTGCAGCTATCTCAGAAAATCCAATGGATTTTAAGGTAAGCATTTGAGTCGTCATTGTTGGATGCTCACTGCTCTCACCCCCTCCCTCCCATTTCTTTTCTGTTGCAATTCATCAGCTCTATCTATTGTCTTTTCGCTATTGTATGTAATGATTATGAAGCAACAAGACTTTGTCTCTAAAAGATATGGGTTAAAAACTTCAAAGCTTTTGCATTAACCTTACTTACAGATGCATGCATTTTGATGCTGCATACTAACTATTAGAACTAGGGCGGCAGAGTTAAAGAAAGAACAACTAGAAAGTGAAAAATGAGAGTGTAACGAACAGAAACTAGAGTGTAGAGGAACTTGGAAAGCAAAGTTGTCTGTTCAATATGCTAAAACTTCAGGCTGAATATAAGAATTGCTAAATAAGTGTTCATAGGAGAAAGAAACTTTGGCACAGAAGAACCTAAAGTCTGACTAGGAACAATAATTTAGCAGAAATGTAGACTTACTTATTTCTTAATAGCAAATTAAATTTTAACTTACCATCCCTTTCTAGAGACATTACATCTTACTCCCCATCCCCTAAAGGTGAGCTTGGATTTGGATCTCTCCATGTGACCTAAATAGATGTTTTAATCCTTGTCAATAAGAAACATTGTAGGGTTTAGCTTCAAACTGACTGCTGCTTTGCAACATTACTTGGTCACAACGACACATTTTAAAAAATCATATGTTTTATCCATTCTTGATCAAGATCTGTACCAAGAACATCATGGTCTTTTGAAATAATTATTGACTTACACAATCGTAGCACCTCTTGCTAGTCATGTCTGTGAAGTCTGTATTTTTGCAATTTTGGTCCATTCACCTATAAAATCCCATGTTCAACTCATTGCAAAACTCCTATTCATTTTCTGATCTAGTGTTTAATTTTGCTTGTCTATAATGTTTCAGGGTAAAGTGGTGGTTATTAGAGCAGAGGGGCCAAAGGGAGGTCCAGGCATGCCTGAAATGTTAACACCAACAAGTGCAATCATGGGAGCTGGTCTTGGAAAGGTAAAATACGTAGGAACTCAACTTCATTGCCATGATTACTGATCTGCCTTAGTTAGGACTTTGCCTTTGAATCTGAGGATTGTATGGTTTTAAAAGTGGGCAGATTACAGACAAATGAGAAATTGTTCATAGTTATAACAAAGACAGTGAAGCTTTATTTTGGAAAATAAAGAGGACAGTGGAAGCATGAGTGAGGTGATGTTTGTAGACAGGATTTTCCAATGCCTCTGTTGCATGAAATATTGTAATCAGTGATTGCTGCTTATTAGGTTCTTCAATGTTCTATTCTATTGTTGAAAGATAAACGTTCTTGCCTTCTGGATATGACAATTTCTATTGGTTATTCCCGTTGGATACTGTAGGATTGCGCTCTTTTAACAGATGGTAGATTTTCTGGGGGTTCACACGGATTTGTTGTTGGACATGTCTGTCCTGAAGCACAGGTACAACTCTGTATCTCTCTCTCTCTAGCAATTGAGTTCTATAATAGGGCTGATAAAAGCTGATTTGTCTTCTACATGAAATTGTAAATTTGCAATATAATCTATGGCATGAATTTTCTAGCAAGTACGTGGAAGATGAATGGTTTACTGTTTTTTTTTTTTGGGTAATGAAAAATGTTTATGGAGAAAACCCTTACCCCATGTACTGATGCAATACAGCTGCTCAAATGCTTTTCAGGAAGGTGGTCCAATAGGGCTGGTTAGAAACGGAGATGTCATAAAAATTGATGTGCGTGAGAGGAGAATCGACGTTGAGCTAACAGATGCGGAAATGGAAGAACGAAGAAAGAACTGGAGTCCACCTCCATTTAAGGCTGATCGAGGAGTTCTGTACAAAGTGAGGGAAATTCTACACTTGTCCTCCCCCCCGTGTAGCAGTCAATAACTCTAATTGCCAAAGTAACAAACATTGTGTTTTTGTTTTGTGCAGTACATAAAGAGCGTGCAATCAGCTTCTCGGGGATGTGTAACTGATGAGTAGAGAAGCAGAAGAGAAGGGTAGTATTGAGTATCGAAGCAGAAGAGTAGTTTTTTTTTAGTTATTATTCTGGTTTAGGATTTTTTTTAAAAAAATCTTTGTGATATTCTGAATTTTGTGTGGCCGTCGGTTGATCTTCGCAATGTTGTAGTAAGTGGGCATTGATCGTAACAACTTACTCATGGCCAATAAGGCAATAGCCATGTAGAACGGTGCGTTTGAGTTCCATTATATATATATATCAAAGAATCAAATTCTCCATTTAACGTTTTTTTATTCTTCAAAAACTAAACCGCTTCATAAATAATTAAAAGTTAAAAACCAATTCAAACAAATTTACCTTCGTTTTTGTGTTTTAAATTAATATAATAATTGGATTTCTTCCAATTTGGTTAATGGGTTTTGACCATGCTAAATCCTTTCATGTTGAACCTCTATCTTATAACTAATAATTAAAAAATTATACATATTTGGTCGGTTTAATCTTAAAAATTTTAAATTGTTAAATTTTTTAATTTAGATTTTAACTTTTCAGTTTGATTTATTTTAGTAATTCTTGTTATTAAAAGCGGATTAATTAATCAATCAATTTTTATAAATTAATAAGTTTTTATAAGCTAAAATAAATAAATTAATATTCATTTAACAATTTCTTTTTCAATTATACTTTAAATTTTTCTATACATAAGGACAATCTTTTTCAAATTTTTTAATTTTAGTTAATCTTTAGGCTGTTTGATAACGATTTAATACCGGTTGAATATTTTAAGTTATTGTAGAATGCAAAATGTTAACAATAATAATGAAGTTAACATTTTGATCTATATTTTAATTTCTTTAAAATTAATTGCTTAATTGAATATTTTAAAAACATGAATACTTAAATTCTGAAATTTTTTTATATCAATCATATTGTCACAATTACAAAATAATCTAGGAACTACATTTTAATGAAAGTGAGTTTTACTAAAAATTGTTGAAGATATAAATTAAACAAATCAAATTGTTTTAAAATTAAAGGGTCGATGGGTTAATAAATAAAAAATTTAGTAATATAATTTAATAATTAGTAAATTCGAATATCTTTGGAGTATTATAATTGCAAGTTGCAAGTTAAATCCCCTTCATTTCTCAATCCCAAAGAGAGTTGGGCTATTCCACGTAAGACTACTATTTGGTAATTCTAATCTAAAGGGTGTATCCTCTTTTTCGCGTTATGGATCACATAGTGATTGTAACCCAAATAATTTTGGGGCAGTTTAAAACAAGAACCAGACCCAATAACCCGACCCATGACATTTCTGAATAGGGTTGCTGCAGGATGAGAAATTGTTGATTAGATTACTTGCACAGACGCTTCGCTTCCGATCCTTTGCAATTCAAAACTTCAGATTGAAGATTATAAAACTCTATCAGGTAATCCTTATTTCTTTGTTCAACTTCCTTTTACAGTATTTGATTGCTTTGTTTTCCTTTTTTTTCAAGTTATTTTTTTTCTGTGGTTATTACTTTTTTTTTCTTTGAATCTTGATTTTTCTTTTTTATTTTACAATTCCTTAGAATGTTTTGAATTTTAGCTTCCATTTTTTTGAGAAACATTTTCGCAGATGATTCGTTTCTCTGTATATTTATTTATTTGACCCTTGTTTAGATTCAACTAAATTTTTGTTCTGATGGAGATTCAAATATGTTGTGCCCGTATTTCCATATGTATCGCGGTTAAGTTTCGTTGCAGGTTCAAAGGAAGAGGTGCCAATATCTTGAATCTTATTTTGGTTAATAACTTAATTTTATTGTATTTTTGGTTTGTTGAGAAAATTCTTTTATGCTCAAGTGTTTTGCAATTTGCAAATGAATCACTTTTGTTTGGAGCTTTCATCTAATATTTGGATTGTTAAAGGGCAATGGTTACGCTTCTGTTACCTATTAAAATATTCTTTCAGCTATCAAATGAAATTACTGTTTTTTGCAGCCCTTATTAATCTGAGGCAATTAAGTTCATACCTGACCTTGTTCTTTTTTTTTTTCTTTTAATTTGATGTTTTTGGATGATGCAGAGCATGGAGGAGATGGACATTGATCAACTAGTTGATGTACCTGATACTCCTGATAGGTTAAATCCTCGACATCCGAACTGCTTGAAACTTGGGAAATCAAGTAATTCATCATTAGCAGGCCAGTTGGCGAACTCTCAGTCTGTGACTGATGGATGTTCAGATCAGACAAGAACCAAAAGTAGGCTGTTCTTCAGAGATGGGAGGAAAAACCATTTCCCTCCTCAAAGAAGTCCAGTCACTGTGGACAAAATTGAGCATTTTAATAAACCTATCACTGTTGGACCATCCAGGAGTTCAAATGCAGATAAGGATACTCCAGTTTCTAAAATTGCAGTTAACCCCAAACCAGATGCTAGGCAATCTTTGGTACCAAAATTCATGAATAAAGGAAAAGCCTTAGCTGCCAGTGTTCCATCTGAATCAACGGTACCCATAGAAGACAATAATATTATAGATTTGACTGAGCAGAGTAAGCGGTGTTGTAAATCTGATCTCTGTTTTCAGCAAGGTGCATCAAAAGATACCTGGACACAAGGGATAAGAGAAGCTCAAGTATCATCTGGTGCTGGCTCATCTCTTAGATCTTCCACTATTCCTTCTACTTTTTCACAGCCTGCCATTAAGGGTAAAGAAAAAGTGGGTTTGAATACATCGGCTTCTGGTTTAGCTAGAAATCATGGAAAGGGAATTGATGTCTCTGGTAGTTCTCAATGCCAGAGTGCACATCAGAACAGTTCAATTTATGCCTCTACCTCACCAAGAGTTACTGGACAAAAAAGATTAGTACGAAATGGATGTATTTCTCCATATAACATAGCTAATAGGATGCATATATCAGCTAACAGTCGATGTGTTGGTTCCATCAATGTTGAGGAAAACCCGGTCAAGAGTACAGGTTCTGACAGTCCTCCTGTTGTGGATATTAAGGAAATAGTTGCCGGAAGCAGTATTCATGGTGGAGCTAAGGGAGATGATGCCATGAGCAATCTATCTACCTCGAAGGAGCATGATAAAAGATTTGTCCACGTTTCTACCAGGTACTTCTCCTCTGCAATTGCATGGTTGGCTGGCCAGTCACCTTCTTTCTTCAATTATACTCTTTTTTTTTAAATCTCTTTATTTATCTACTTTTTAATTTATTGAAATATGCTATTTTATTTTATGCACATTGGATTGTGTTCTGTTACTTAGCATGGACATAGGTTTGACATATCATTTAGGTGGGATGAACTTCTTTATGTTCTTATGTTATGGTAATGTTTGTTCATTGATTTTATCAACTATCTTCTTATACAGAAGTAACTTTGTTCTCTTAAACAGCAATGAAATCTGAAAATTTTGGAGAACAAAATGTTATTATCCTCTTCTCCTTCTCTGAAAGTTAATTTCTGTTTCTTTCATTTTCTATTGTATAGAGTCAACTTTTATTTCTTGGTGCCTTTAGGCAATCTGAGACTTATTTTTATTTTGGCAGTAGTTCTGTGGTTCATAATGGGACAGCACATGGAACTAGTGGTTGCAATAGTAATGTACCATTAGGTAATTGGAGAACTACTCGGAATCGTACAAGGGAAGTAGATCTGCCATCTGGTGAATATCATTTGGGAAAAGATTCTGAGACTACAAAATGCTTAGACTCTGATCTGCAGGGAAACAGAGGGTTAAAAATGGATGACAGGAAGAGAAATTTTACAAAGGAAGCATCAGAACTTGAACACAGGACTGCTGCTAGAACAGAGCCCATTCGTGCAGCTGGGCTTAGTCAAATTGGTGCACACCATCAGACTCGAGATATGGTTTGTAAAAGGAAAAGAAAAGGTGAATTCAGTTCAAGAAATTGCGGTGAATGCTCTAGAGTGGTTCCAGATGATGGAGAAATTTCTTTCCTTGGTTCAGCTAGTGTGTTATCTAGCTCAAGGTCACGTAGAAGCCACCATCAATATCAGGGTGCTTTGCATCCAATTTATGAAATCGAAGAGGTGTCCCCCCCAATAAAAACTAGTGACTCTCAACATACAGATCCTATAAATAATGATGAATTAGATGCCAGGGCTCAACAAGTAGATGCAGATGAGATGTTGGCTCGTGAACTTCAAGAACAACTATATCAAGAGGCTCCTGTATTTGTTGGGAGTGAGGTTTGTTGTTCACTTGACCTTTTTTGGTTTTACTTACCAATCCTATCTATGGTCTTTCTGCAGTGGCAAGCATTTCATCAGCTTTTCATTGTTTACTCATGGTCTTTCTGCAGTGGCAAGCATTTCATCAGCTTTTCATTGTTTACTCACTTTTGACAGATTGATGAGAGTATTGCTTGGGCAATGCAGCAAGATGACTTTGCACAGAGTTCTACTTCTACCGAAAATCTCCATGCACCACTTCTTGTAAGTTTGCCTTTTCAAATGTAGTGTAACTAAACTTGATAGCCTTCGTCAATTGCATGTTAATGACAGCATGACATACTTACGTTGAAGAGCTAAGTTCATTAAAGAGAAAAATAAAAAGCAGAAAGATCTAGCCATGATATTCTTGGTTGACTAAGTTCACCAATTATTCCCTTACAATTGATTTGTTTTCATGTACATCTTCCTTTTCTTTAAATATTTTCATCTTTCAGTTCATACCTGTCTTCTTGGGTATGGGGGAACTGGATTTTTATGGACTGCTATTGCTTTTTGAAGGTTATTGACTGAAATGAATCACTGCTAGTGCTATGGTTGTTAGTAGATGTTTCTTTCATTGTTTCTCATTTGTGCATGTTCCCTTTCCTTTCCTCCTTTTTTTTAATTTATCCTTTTGTGGAAGAAGTATGGATCATCTATTGTAAATTTGAAAATATGTTTGTTTATCCCAGAAATATTTATATGCATGAGTACTGGAAAAAGGAGTACTAAAACCCTAAAAGCAAGATGAAAATCATGTGCCTCGCTCAATCGACAACAATGTGAATTAAACCACAGGATCAGGCATGCATGTACCCTTTTATGTTTAAATTTCCACCATTTGATTTTTGCACTTGGACCTAGGTTGATTATGGTGATCACAAGCCATTACTTCTTGGGTGGAATTGTTTTTGTTCTGGTTTTTAGTTCTGACAATATTCAGATGGGTTTAGTTTTTACAATTTTGACGGATTTTAAGTTGCCAAGTATAATGTTTACTTTTAAGTTTGGTCACTTTCCAGTTTATTTGTGAATTTAACGCACATTTACCCACCTACCTTCACTATGCCCACCTGCGACCTCTGTTTGTCACGTTGGTGCACATGCACATTGGTAGTCTAATATATATACCTTTTTTCCTTGGATACCACATTGACCTGTGTTCAGTTTACTTGCAAAAGTAAGTATGGAATTTGATCGGGATTTTAAAAGTGGATGATTGCGGAAAAAGTAACTAATGAGGATTATTCTTGATTAAGTAACTGTCTGTGCTGGTTTCATGGAACCAGAACTATTGTTTGTGTCTGCTGTTTGGCTAGTGATGCGAGCAAGTGCATGGCAGGTTGATGGTTCAACAGGCCAATCGTTTTACCCAATGTAGGCATTTTCCCAGCTTTGACCTCAGAACAGTGCTTAGATCATACTCTCCAATCTCTGCTTATAAATTTGAAAAATTATATGTTAGCAATTCAGACACATGATATTAGGCATGTGTCAAACTGTATTAAAGTACTTTAAACTAATGAAAACTCGTTTGCTAGCCATGTTCAGGTAAGAGTTTGGCTGCTACTATTATGTTTTCCAGTCTTAGAAAAAGAAATTTGGTGTACTGTCTCCATTATCCAAATTGTGACTGGTATTCTTTGAAACTCATTTGATAGTCTGCGGGAACTTTCTACCTCCCAAAGTTATGTTTTCAGTAAATGCTATTCCCCATATAGTTGTGATGCTATGCTGAATTTCTTGTTTTTGTTTGGCTTCAGTGACATTCACTAACCTTTATTTCTTTGTTTTGTATTCAAATCAATGCAGAGAAATTCATCAATATTACATACACGGAGGCCTTCCCAACGAAGATCCTCCACAAACCCTTCGAATAGGAGAGGAACCCAGGTTCGAGGCCCTGCTACTAGAGCTTCGCAGTTGAGGAATCGTTTGTTAGTTCGGTCTCCTAGTGCCTTATCTAGGGATAGGCATCGCCGTCCTGCAGCACTACCTAGTGGAACTGATTTCCATTTTCCTGTGAGCATGAGTTTGGAAACGGTAATTTTCTTTCAATTGTCCGTCCTTCATTTCGTATGTTATTCCATTTTTCTACCTCTTCCTAATTTTTCGGTCATACCTGGTGCTTGATATGTCTGCTGCATTTTATCTGTTTATTAACATTTTCAAATAGCATTAAACAGAGAATGTAGGAGTGCTACTGTTAATCCACATCAATGGAAACTTATAAGGTGATATTGACAGAACCTCCATTGTTGATGTTGGCCCCCTTTGAATGAGCTATGATATAATGCATTCAAGATAATTTTCATTTGATTGGCCCAAATTGCATTTTGCTGATATTGCGATTTTCTTTGTAAGGTTTAAAGAGCCTCAAGTGTAGAGATGGCACTTGGGCACGTGGCCCGGCCATGCCCATAGTCAATGGGATAGGCCCGGTTTGACCGGACTTTGGACTGGGCAGGCCTCGGGCCCCGAGGCCCGACACTTATAAGTAAAACAACATTGTTTTGCTGAAAATGATGTTGCTTTTGCATTTTTAACTTAAAAAAAATCGAGGCGGGCTGCTTTGGGCCTTGTCGGGCTCGGCGTGAGCTCTAGCAACTTGGGCCCAACCCGGCCTGGCCCATTGTCATCCCTACTCAAGTGTTGCATGGATTTTTTTGAAGATATATTCTTGTGTTTTTCCTAACTTTCTGAGCACTCCTAAAATCATAGGGCCCGTTGCACCCTTTCAGAGGTATCACACCCTTACAGCTTGATTAAGATACTTTTGGGTTCTTCAGAGTTGGGAATAGAGACATTTGGTGGTTTCTACCCCAAAAATGCAGTTGGGCTTCGAAATCTAATGATATCAGTAGCAACATAATTTCAAAACAGAAATGCCTTTTGGGGAACTCTTAATTAACTCATCACCACGTGTTCTTCTAGAATTTGAAATTTGATAAGTTAGCCTATTCCTACCTCCTTGGCCATCGTCATGTCAATCCTTTGATAGTATAAGAGATATCTTAAACTATGTTATACTGTTCCATGCTCTGAACAGGATTGAAGATCAATGGATTGTGTCTATCAGATTTACAAAGTTTTGCTGTGCCTACTTCTTATTGTGAGTGATAGATAACTCAATAGTTGTTCTTTTTGTGTGAAGGGAGTTTGTGTTAGAGAGCAAAACTGTGCTTATCATAGTTAAAATTGTATGGTTGTCAAGGGGATCACCTAGGTGCCAATGTGAGGTGATAGAAAGGCCTGGTACTCCCAGGGTCTCATGCAAGGTGTTTTCAAACGAAGAGCTGCTTCTGCAATAAAATGCTCCATTAAAGTATCCAAATTCCTACTTTTCTGGACTGCCAAATTTGTTCGAAAACAGTGTAGGTTTATATTCCCAAAAATTCAATGAAGGCATTACGTACTTTAGAAAACCAATTGAGATTATCATTAGATGGAAGTGTTCCATGCAAAATTTAATCCTTAGTACATTTAGATTCTATGGAAAGATAAATCATTATCATTATATACACTGAAATAGCCTTAGAAACGATTGATGTTTTAAAGATAATTGAGCTGAATGTTCTTTGGTTAGCTTTTATATGGTGATCTGCTTGTTTGAGTACTTATTCAAGGTCACTATTCTAATTCTCTATGTAATTTAGTAGTCTTGATACCTGGAGGGTGACTGTCATCTTTGACTAGTGTGATTAATTTAACTCTTGATTAATAAAGCATAACCATCAACCTGTGTAGAATAAAAGATTGTTTGTTGTCTAAACATTGCAGCTATCTTGCAACCAACAGCTTCGCTAAATTCTATGTATCTGAGTTCTGGTTTCATGGCTGCCAACTTCGTGCTATCACCTCACTTATAGCTGATTCAACCACAACTAAAAGTCACAAACATCAATTTTCCTGTCAATAGATATGACAATCCTTGTAACTGAAGTTTGTTCTACTATGACACAAACAGTCTTGGGTTTGCAAATGTTATGGTCACAGTGGTGCTGCTGGGAGTGCTGAAGACTGGATGAAGATTAATGTTATATGATTACAGATCAGGTTTTTTGAGCGGACTTAATTGTCAAAGTTGAGTTATTATGTGAAGTAAAAAGCATAACTGGTAGAGGGAGAAGGATAGATCAGTTTCTAGGAAGAGCTTGCAAAGGGCAAAAGATTTCTAAGAAGAGCATATGAAGGATAAAAATTTGATAATATACCATCTATGAGAGAGTGTGTTTCAAAGCTTCACTAATGTTTCAGTTGCAGTTGTGTTGTAATCAACTAATTTTATTAGAAAGGCTAATCTTTGTTTTCAAGTGGAATGGACTACATATATGATAAATGTGATCATTACTTGTGCTTGTAATATCCCGACCCTTAGGTGATGTAGGACAAATAGAAGAGGATTTAACTAGTAGCTAAACTCACAAAATTTGGGAGATATGACCGATATTAGATTGCTAGAATATCAAGTTCATGTTTGGATTTCAGTTTAGAATGCTGAAGTTTCAGGTTTGGTATAGCTGGGTTTTTAGTGTTCTAAGTGATGAAAATTTAGGCTAGAATTGTGGGGTTTGATTTGCTTGGAATTTGTTTTTTTTTGGGTTACTGGAACTTTAGGTTAGAATTGATGCAATTTAGTGAAGAACACAAATAAGGGAGGATATGAAACTAAGAATGACTCCTAAGGTCTAAGAATTGCTCTTAAAAAAATGCATCATACCTTCTAATTGAAAACTTAAGTTGGTGAAAAAAAAATTCAGGATAGCTTAGTATTGAAGAGTTGAGTACATACATATTTATAGTTCTTAGAATCCTTATCCAAGTAGGAAAGGTTCTAAAATATCCAAAATTGAATCTTATCTTAATAAGGATTCTTTATTCTTAAATAAGCTTAAGTCCTAAACAAACTTGGACAATATATCTTATTATTATTCTCTTTTTAATAAGAAAAACTTAGCACAAAGTAAGTTTCCTTTGCTGTCACTTCAATTCCCACTCTTCAACCCACAAATTAAAGCGGTTGACTAATTTGCCCTCTTTTATTTTGTTTATAATTTCTAAGCTCTTTTGTACCATTAGTGTTGGAGTAATCAGTGAGATTTTGTAGCACCTGATAGTTATCTCTTTCTGCAATTGCTTCATGATTACATAATATCTTGTATTTTCTCCAGCTCTTTGAACTTCTTTCTTGGCATAGCAAAATAGAGTTGGTTCTTTAATCATGATAGTGGTTATATACCTTTAAAATGACAATCCGTCTGGTGAATGTTTATCTGTGTTACCTATAAGTATATGAGTTATTAGCCTGCTAGGCTTATGGATGTGCTTAGTTAGTTAACAATGAAAGTAACATGTTTCCTGCAGAGACTTGATATGTTAGAAGCATTAGAAGCTGCTGAAGCATTAGAAGCTGCTGTTGGTGACTTAAATGATACAGTTGCAGTGGCCAGTCAACTTTTTCAAGCTCAACGTGACTTCAATGAGTAAGAAATGTCTCATTATTTGTTACATATTTTCAAGTATCACTGGAATCTTAAATATTTTCTACCTTATGTTAAATTGGGCTGAAATTTTTTTCTCCGAGTCCTGGATTTATCATGCCCTGTGATTTAGGCCCCTGCTAGTTTAGCAACTGAGTGATGTTTAGCATGTGTGTTGGTATGAATGCTGGTTCCCATTATTGTTCTAGTTCCTTTTTCCAATACATAGATTTTGATACTGGTTTAAGATTGTAAGTGACATTTTTGGATTAGTTAAACTAATCATAGATTTTGATACCGGTTTTAAGACTTGGAACATTTTACTAGAGTTTGTGGATAACTTGGAGCTTTGATATATTTTTTCCTTTAAAATTTGGTTCTTTTTGGGACCAATTAATCATTATATGTAATCCTTGACAATCCTTATTTGTTTATTCATTCATAGTTCATTACGTCTGGAGGATTTGCGGTTTAGATGCCTTATCATGACATTTTTTCTCTACATTCTTCATTCTCTTTGGCATCAATTTATCACTAAATATAATGACATGGTAATATTTTATTTATTTATTTATAGGAGTTATGCTAATTTAAATGCCTTGTCATGTCCATCACCAATCATAGGACAGTGCAAGATAGGATGGAGAAACCATAAATGCATGAACTAAAAAATGCACTGTACAAATAGTTGGATATTAATAATATGATGTGTGAAAACTGAAATCCTTCTGTGGGTGATTGGTTGTCAAGTCCTTGTAATTGAGAAAGCCAGAAACAGAGATGAGTTGGCATCATGTCCGTCTATTTTGTCAATAGTAAGAAGCACAGTGAATGATTTTCTTTCTTGCTGACCATTTAGCGTAATTGAGTGTTGTTCTGTATTAGATCTGTATACTGGTGGCATTCAACTATGATGATGTTGTTGTCAATCTTAGCTCTTGTTAATTATGGGAGTAAATGTCAAAACTTTGCAGTCTGGTGTGACTTGGTTTTTATGTACCGTTACTCTTTGTTTATGCCATGCTATCAGAGTTTTTCTATTGGAGTCTCATTCACTTAGAGCTAATTAATATAACTTGGTAAGCATATCATTTCCCACCATGTTTCCTGCAGAAATGATTATGAAATGTTGTTGGCCCTTGATGAGAACAATCGTCATTGTGGTGCATCGGCCAATCAAATTAACAATTTGCCAGAGTCAGTTGTTCAGGTAAGTTGAATGTGAGTGCAACCATACACGGTTAAAGCACAGGTGACTTTCATCTAATATTTGGTCAATAAGTTTTGTGATCTATTCTACTTCATGCAGACTGAAAACTTTGAAGAGACCTGTGCAATCTGTCTTGAAAACCCTACTATTGGAGAAGCCATACGTCATCTACCTTGCTTACACAAATTTCATAAAGATGTAGGGATTCTCATTAATTGCCTTGTAAGATCTCCCCCCATAAATGACAGTTATTTGATTTGTTTTTTTATATCTGTTGGTAGTGTATTGATCCATGGCTGAGAAGAAGAACGTCATGTCCTGTTTGCAAGTCATCAATTAGGTGACTCGCACTGTGAAATTTAATAAGAGCTTATAAGACTGCTTCAGCTGAAGTCAACTGCGCAAATGATCTTTTTGGAAGGTACAAGACATTACAGTTTGATTGATATGTCCCAAAACTGTGGAATTCAATTCAGCTGAATTCATTTGTGCCAATTATCCGTTTGGTTGATCTATTCAGAAGTTACTTGAATTATATGGAATCTACAGTAACAGTCATGTTGGTATCACTAATTCTATTTAAAATAGAGTCAATTCCTTGAGTGATGTATTTTAAGAACTTTCTTTATTCCAATATCCTTAAAACTATTCGTCCAAACTATAATTTTCTTATTTTTCTTACAAAATTTTTCGTGAAACTAATTAGGGCTTTTATTTGTTGCTAAAATATTCAATTACTAATTTAAAGAGGGTATTTAAGTCAATAATGAAACTTAATTGAGTCCTATTCTTAGAAAAATAAGTTCCAGACAAAACAATTTAAATAAAATCATTAGCATTACAAAGTATATAAGACAAATAAAAAAATTAGTAAAGCAATCCAACAGAATTATGTTGCTTGAATTCATTCTGATATACCATACTAACTGTTATAGAAAGTTTTAGCTTGATTTTGATTGTTATTGTGAAAATTATTCTCTTTGGATGTCTACTGTCATTACTTTTCGACGTTACCCTTTCATTTCTCAACATTTAATATCTTCATCAAGAATAATTGAGGAATCCGTGGAAGTTAATCATAAAAATAATGTTTTTGATGTAGCTTTTTTACTTTTTAACTAATTCACTTTTGGTCTTTTGCTTTGCGTAACTTCATATATTGCAGTTGATGTTATCAATTATTAAGGAGCAGTGGAGCACATCACGTGAGCATTTTGGATTTCTCACCAAGTAGATGTGAATGGGTTAACCTCCTAGCCCGGATCTGAGGAGATGGTCGACTGCTTGTAGGAAAGTCAGGTTTGATCTGCCAATTTTTGGGGATTAAGGGCATTGTTATTTTCCAAAGTGGGGCCTATAGATACAGCAAGAAACAAAATGCAAAGCAGTGACATCCATGCTTGATTTTACAATGTTATCAGTTGCCGTGCTTTAGTTCTTGCACACTGATTTTGTCTGGGTAGCTAGATTTGATACGTGCATTTGCACTATAAACATCCACATCACAATGGATGTAACAAGTGGAAATATGCTTTTGAATCACCTGAATACACATAAGAAAGCCAGCATCTTGTAGATACTATTGACTGGCGTATGCCACTGCCTTAATTTTCCACTCGGTGAATACCTTTTGTTTGTGGAGTCTTTTAAAGTATTGGAGATCTCGTGTCTACAAGACTTTTAAGGTGTGGAATAGATTTAAGAGTCTCTAATGACCATTTAAGTGACGAAGTGGAGCTCGGCAATTGAAAAGAAAAAACGAAAATCAATATAAACCCAACAGATTTAGAATGAGAAAAAAGGATATTTTTTAATGATAAAGTTTTGTTTTAATATAACTCTTTTCATTTAGATCACTTGAGTTGAAACTAATAGGGCTTATTTATTTTAATTTTAGTTTTGATTTTTAAATTTAGTAAAAAATGTTTATTTGAATTTTCTTTTTTTTTACTGTTATCAAAATTTATAAAAAAGGTTTTGGTTTTGGTTTTTGTATTTTTATAATTTGATTTACTACCAACTAAATATATATTATTTAATTATTCAATATGTTAATTATTAATAAGATTTACGAATAATTTAATTTAATATATTTAGTTAATAAAAATTATTTATTAAAAATTATGAATAATTTTATTTTATTTTAATTTTGTAATTAATTCAAATAAAATTAATTCAATAGTTACTAATTAATATAATTAAATTACAATATATAAATTTCAAATAACTTTTCACTTAGTAATTAAAATATATTAAAAATATATTAATTTATAAATAAAATCTAAAGTAATAAATATATAACAACATTAACATTAAATGCTCTACAAATTTTTGTTTTTATTTACAAACAAATAAAAAATAAAACTAAAAATTACAAAGGTGGAACCAAATAATCTTTAGTTTTTGCCTTTTTAAAATTATCAAAATATAATTAAGAGTTGGAAAGCAATTTTTACAATTTTTTCTGATAGAAATCTTTTGCTTAATTTTCTTTTTTTTTTCCCCTATTTTTTATGTTAAACACATCACTCACTTTGTCAAACGATTGGATTTAGTGAAAGAATGCTTCACATTCTGTTTTTATAGATTTTAACTTCGATTTGATAAAAGTTTATGCAAAGTTTCGTTGGTCAAAACGTTAGAATTGAGATCATCTGATCACAGCACCAGCCATGAGCCGTCGTTTAGCCTTATTCGCTATTGCCTATGTTATCACGGCACGCATTCTTATATAATCCAACTATTTATCTGTTTATGAAATTAGATCAGCCACCGTACTCTATGGCGCGTGATCAACGAGCAATACCAAATCTCATGTTTTGCCACTTCCGTATGTAATTGAGTAAATACAAGCGCGTAACAACAACACGCTGGGTACGGAGAAGAGGGAGATAAAATATTATTGGAGTGCTGATCTTATCCATGAGATGGATGTAAACGGAAATATCGGCCACCTCACCCTACCGTCACTGTATCTTATACACCAAGCAACCCACAATATGTATTTGGTAATACTAATACCTCTTTCTTTTGTTATAAAATTAAAAAAAAAGAGTGTAATTAAGACCATTCCGCATCCGGATTCCGGACCTTTTAAAGCTAAACCTGAACGGGTTTGTGACCACCAAAGAACGGAACTGTCTCTTACATTGCACTCGGTATCCAAATCTTGCTCTTTGTATGTGTTTGTGTATATATATATATAGAATTGGAAGAGTCCCACACTTCTAGGCAATTTGATCAGATAATCATTTTTCGTTTGTTTCTTCTTAGAAAACGTACAAACCTAAGCTAATCAACGATCATGGAGAAAGCCACCAACAGACAGCGGATTCTTCTAGATCACCTCCGCCCTTCCTCTTCTTCTTCACATCACTTCGAGTCTTCTCTCTCCGTGAGTTGTTCTTGCAATTTCCTTTATGTCTTCACAGATCTGGACTTTGGATTTTCTTCTATTTATGGTAAGACGATCATTTGTATAGGCATCGGTTTGCTCAGCCGGAAGTAGCTCTGCATACCAGAGGACCTCGGCTTTTGGCGACGATGTTGTCATCGTTGCGTGAGTTATTTCTTCCACCTTACTTGTTTTTATTAGTTTTAATTGTCATATCACCATCTACTGTTCAATCAAGCTTATTTGTTGTGTAATGAATTGGATGTTATTTGGGTTATTCATATTTGTTTGCATTCTACAGGGCGTATCGGACTGCCCTCTGCAAATCCAAACGCGGTGGTTTCAAGGACACTTTTGCCGATGATTTGCTTGCACCTGTTTTAAAGGTTTCCCTCCTTTTATTTGTAGCATCTTTTTAGCGTTCTGAGCTTGGTTTGCGCGTCTGTTTCATGGTCATTTTGTTTGCTTCAATTTGTACCCTTTTTTTAATTATGTTGCGGCCGCTTGGGACAGGCAGTGATTGAGAAAACAAAATTGAATCCCAGTGAGGTTGGGGATATTGTCGTGGGCACAGTGTTGGCCCCGGGGTCTCAAAGAGCAAGTGAATGCAGGATGGCTGCATTCTACGCGGGTTTCCCTGGTGGGCTTCTTTAGTTTGCATAAATTGAGTGTCTGAGTTTTATTTGTTGATTGCTGTATTGATAGGAATCTTATTCCTTGTTCAGAAACTGTACCTGTCAGGACTGTAAACAGGCAATGCTCATCTGGCCTTCAGGCAGTTGCTGATGTAGCTGCAGCTATTAGAGCAGGATTTTATGATATTGGTATGAGAAACTCAAAATGTTGGTACTTCCTGTATTGTTACTCCGCTGTCCTTTGCTACTTAACTGGGTTCCATCTTAAACTTTTTGTATGTTAGGGATTGGAGCTGGCTTGGAATCTATGACTCTAAATCCAATGGCTTGGGATGGGGATGTGAACCCAAAAGTAGTTTCCCCTTTCTTAATCTCTTTCATTTTTTTAACATTCTCCAGTTATGTTTAGCAGTTTTCAAGCTCATTGCTGTGGTATCATTACAGGTGAAAGTCTTTGAGCAAGCCCAGAATTGCCTGCTTCCAATGGGCGTTACATCAGAGAATGTTGCACATCGTTTTGGTGTGTCAAGACAAGAGCAGGATCAGGCTGCAGTAAGTTGAATCAATCTCTTTCTTTGTACATTCACCATATTTTTGCTATATTGTTAGGCTGATTGGTCAGCTTGGTCATGGTAACTTGATGTTTTTAGGTTGAGTCTCATAGGAAGGCAGCTGCTGCTACCGCTGGGGGAAAATTCAAGGATGAAATCATTCCTGTTAACACCAAGGTATATTTTTGTTACTGCTGTGAAAAAATAAATTACTTGAACGTCTCTGTATTTGGAGACTCTGTTCGGCACGTCTTCATGTTGATCAATGGTTTTCTTTTCAAGATTGTTGATCCAAAGACCGGTGATGAGAAACCAGTCACAATCTCTGTTGATGATGGGATTCGTCTAAATACATCACAGGCAGAGCTTGCAAGGCTGAAGCCTGTCTTCAAGAAAGATGGGACCACAACTGCTGGTACAACCCTACAGCATTGTGCTTCTCTTTAAGTTCTCCAAGGCTAGATAATTTTTTCTAATCTATTCTGGTATGCATACCTTAGGGAATTCTAGTCAAGTGAGTGATGGTGCCGGGGCTGTGTTGCTCATGAAGAGGAGTATTGCAGTGCAAAAAGGGCTGCCTATTCTTGGTGTATTCAGGTATGGAATATTATATAAGCATAAATGATGTGATAAATTGAAGATGAAGTAGTGTGAGATGTTTAGAACCAACGATGACTTTATAAATCTAACAAAGCTCCAAGTATATGAACTTTCAATTTAGAGCTTGGTCTAGTTCAATTTGGTTTTTGGATTTTAAGAACTCTTGACTTCGGTTAGGTTATTCATAGAGAACCAACGTTGACTTTATAAATCTAACAAACTTCCAAGTATATGAACTTTCAGTTTAGAGCTGGTCTAGTTCAATTTGGTTTTTGGATTTTAAGAACTCTGACTTCGGATAGGTTATTCATAGAGAACTAGTTTCCTCTCTGCTTCACTTACAAATGATTAAAAAGTAATGCTGACAATATTACACTGATGCTCAGTTCCCAATGTATAAATCCTGAACCAATTGAAAAATAATAATATATACAGACTGTAATAGCAATGTGTTATTGGTGGTTGATTACCATTTTATGGATTAGCAATTGCAAGGTCACTAACCCAAAAAAGTCCAGTTTTGTTAATGTGACCAAAGTTGCCACCTCCTGCGTTCATGCATGGTTTATTGTGAATGGTTCCCCCATTGCAGTAGATTTACGATGTCCTTTCGCTGCAAGAGGTTTTGAGCCTCTTACAAGTGGTATAACCTCTTCTGAGAGACTAGGGGTTGTTGGTACTAACCTGTGCTCAGTAGATTTATTATTGCTTTGATGGACTCTAGTAGTTGACTTGTCATTCCTTCTCATTCAATAAAAACACATTATTTTGCTTGAAAGTCTGTTGTTTGCTTATTGTGATTTGTATACTTGAAATGCAAGAAATGTACTTTATGTTTTTTTTTTTTTAATTCGTAAACATCTTTTGTCTTAAAGGACTTTTGCTGCTGTTGGTGTTGATCCTGCCATCATGGGTGTTGGGCCAGCTGCTGCAATCCCAGTTGCAGTGAAGGCAGCAGGTCTAGAACTTGATGATATAGATCTTTTTGAGATAAATGAGGTAATTATTGTTTCTTTTTTCCTATCCAGTATGGTGATGCTAACTTGTGATCAACTAGCTTTTTCTGATTTTTGTTGTCCTCTTTTTCTTCTCTCTGCTCTTCTGGCCAGGCATTTGCTTCCCAATATGTATATTGTCAGAAGAAGCTGGAGCTCGAACCTGAGAAGATCAATGTCAATGGTGGTGCGATGGCTATTGGACATCCTCTGGGTGCAACAGGTGCGTTTGTGGGAAGGAATTTACTTGATAACAGTTGCGCTCTAATTTAAACATCTTAGTTACATGAATGGTGTTACTCTGTAACTCCGTTCAAATTCCGGTCTTTCCTTTTTCTTTTCATTTTGGTTTTCCAATCCTTTGGTGCATTTGTCAGCATATTCCATTCTTTAATAATAAGAGTGAGGTCCTAAACTATCATAATTTTCTTTTTTATTTTTTTTCCTTTCTGTAATTTGTTATTAACTCAAGAGAACGTCATCTCAATTTTAGATTGCGTTTATTGACCCCCTCAGTTAGTATTGGCATGCTGACAATAGGAGTACTTGGCAAATATCTGTCCAGTTGTTTAAACTTTTATGCTATTGCTGTCTGCATAATCATGGAAAGAGTGCTGCTGACTAAGATTCGCTGGTTATACCCATTATCCTTAACAACTTACTGACTGATGTGAAAGATTAAGGCGTTGAAAATCTTGACCATTTACAAGATATCTCTGCTCAGTTTAAGAGATACTATCATTTTGTTGTCACAGGTGCACGGTGTGTGGCTACCCTTTTGCATGAAATGAAACGTCGTGGTAGAGACTGTCGCTACGGTGTGGTGTCAATGTGTATAGGTATGCTTTAACTGGTCTGCTTGAAAGAACCATTTTTTCATTCCAACTTTGCACATTCTCTCTGTTGATCCTCTTTCTTTAGTTTGTCATATTGGATAATTCTTTGGATTTGGAAATTTTAAGTGAATATGCCATTCTATTACCGTGAGAAAATCTGTTAGGTTTCTCTAGAGCAGAAAAATAAAAATGTAAGGATGGTTTGACACACAAAAATTGCTGCCGAATCCTTGATGAACTGAGTGAAGAGAGCTGACTGATTCTTTGAATAAAAGTAGGATTGACATCAGATTAAATTATGATGGCGAGAGTGATAAAGTATATTTAATAAGATCTATTCAGTGGTTGTAAAACATTGTTGTAACATATAGAATTTGGATTTATGAGATGTTTAAAACTCTGATACAGGCACTGGAATGGGAGCAGCGGCAGTTTTTGAAAGAGGGGACTATTGTGATGACCATACCAATGCTCGGAGGATAGAAGCAAACAACCTCCTATCTCAAGATGCCAAGTAAACACATGTTTGTGTCTCATATTTATATAAATTGCGAATTTATGGTGCTCATGTATTAGTCTTAAATGAAGAACTTGCACCAAAAATAACCTGGTTAAACAGTGCAATAAGGTAGCGCTTTTGTTTAAAAAGAATTGGAATTCAGTACTTCGAACATCATTCGTATAATTTGAAAATTTTCTTGGGCTACATTCCCATGTTGGTGTCCGGTACTAGACCTTCTTCCAAGTCCCAATCTAGAAAAGTGCATGTGCATGGAAGTATCTGCTTGTTGAATGAGAATACAGTGATGTCTGTCGCGTCCTGTGCCCTCTGGTTCCATGTTTTGTCTACGTTTTTGGAGTGACAACAATAATTTCTCATTTGAGAAATTAAATATGATAAATAAAATATTATTTAGACGTTTCAAATAAATCTTCATCACAAACATTAAATAACTTAACAAAAATAATAAAATAACTTGAATATAGTTACTATGAACTAATACTCTAATATTAAGATGTATAAATAAGAGCAATGCATACTATGTGTAGTTTTTCATCTACAGGCGCAACAAAATTTTATTTAATTATGCAAATTATTAAAGTCAACTATTAACTTGGGCCTGTGTTTTGGTTTTGTCTTTATGGAGTCATTCAAATGATTTGTATAACATAGAAAGTGGGAAATTATATGTTCATATAGTGCATCAGGTAGGATAATTAGTAATTTCTCATCTATGTTCAGTCTTTCAGTCTTCTAACTATGTGTAAATTGTCTGACATGTATATTCATCATATTGTAGTTTTTGTCAAAAGTTTACCTCAATTATTTATTTTTTCTCCTACTTTTCAGAGTTATTTAACTACAAGATAAATGTTAGTTAACAACTTTTAAATCATTATCTTATTTATAATAGATAGATGCACATAATCCTCCAACAACACGATGAATTGTGTAAACTATGTTACAAACTCCTATCTAAATTTAAATGAATCGTGTAAATCATTACATAACACGTTATAAAAGGAAATATGTACCTTAGAGAGAACATAACTATCTAGTCAAATAAATCAAAAAACATATTAAAAATATTTAAATTTTACATTTTGGAATGATTATAGAATTAGAGATAAATGTCTCTTAATTTATTATATGGAGAAATTTTAAAACAAATTATGATAACAAAGAAAAAACTGTATAATATAATTTTGACCATTGACATCTTGCTCATATTATTCATAGATAAGAACTTTGAAACTCTGAGGCAAGATTTTCTATATGTACCAACTTATAATTATTTTGACTTTCAAAACACAATCAAACCTCACATATATACTAAAATATTTCAATATCATGAAATAACTACTAAAATTCTAACCCACTCCCTACAACAAATAAGGTTATTGGCGACGAATTCAAAGGTCGCTAAATATTAAAAAATCGTGTGAAATCATAATTTGAAACAAAAAACAATCGTCGCTTTAACGGTCGTTGAATTCGAGTAGCAAAACAATATCTATGACTTTTTTTTTCAAATAATCGCAAAAAGGTTTTGAATAATATATTCGTCGGTAAAACATATAACCAACGAGAGCCAAAGACGTCGTACATAGGATTTTGCGACGTATATGTTTCGTAGATAAAAGTTTTTACATGCTAAACCGTAGTTGTAGATAAATATTTTTACTAACGATTTTGTTTTTGTAGTAGAATAGTTTTACATTTTGTTATGATTTTGTTTTGATAGCTAATACTTTTAACTAACAAACATTTATTTTTAAATTTAAATTTTATTATAATTGATTAAAAAAAATTTAATTTAATTTATTACAATTTTTAAGACAGTTTGAAATATAAATTAGTTACATTTTATAATTAATGTTGATGACATCTTATTTAAATAATAATAAATTGAAATAAAATAAAATTAAAAATGGAATGCATTTTATTAAAAAAAATAATTACAAGTTAATTATATAATTTGAACAAAATTTATAAACAAACTAAGACTCTTTATCGTCACTAAACCTGACATAGTTTGAGCCAAGTAATTGTTTGATCATCTTTTTAAATTTGTTCACTTCTTTTACATTACGATCGAACTTATCTTCTGTACATTGTAACTTAGTCTTCAGTGATTGGTTCTCCTCTTGAAGCGCTGTGACATATGCTAATTGTAACGAAGATGCACCAACAGGCTTAGAGCCATGCCCAAGACCTTTGATATACCCCGATCTTGTACCAACGACATTGTTGCAAATGTCATCAACATTGGGCTAATTCCCCTGAGACAATGATGTCTGCAACAACTCCTGCATCTTGTCCTACAATTTAAAGTACAAATCGAGTTAACTAAAAAATTATTATTTAGTATTATATAAAATAATAAACTGTAATATTAATTATTTTGTACATACATAATTACTTTGTGCCCCTTCAGACGTCCGACCTTCACCTTCCTTGTAGTGTATTAACTTGTGTAGTGTGATCCTATCACACTCTTGTCCTTGGAGTTGAGTTTGACTCTATTATATGAATTTAAAAAATTAGAAGATAATAGAATTTATTGTATTAAGAAATAGAATAATAAGTTGAAAATGTTACACTTACAAATTCTTGTCGAACGACCACAAATGATTTTGAGTCGGTGTTATGAGGAGTCTTTATTTTTGCTCTATTCACCTTGGCTTTCTCACATTTTTCCTAAATTAAGAGAAGTAGCTATGAAATGTATAAACAATATTAATGGAAGGAAATATAAAGACAAATAAAACAAACCTGAACCTTCGTAGAGGCCCAATAATCACATATGGCACTCCAATTTTCTATAGTCACCCATTTCGGAACATGTCTCCTTGCCTCTTCATCGGAAGGGAAAGACTGGTAATATTTATAAAGTCTATATCGATGATTCTTCGCCCTTTGTTTCAGCAGTGAACTAACATAGCTTGAAACCTTAGGCTTGTTGATATCAACGATATTGAGCTTCATCTGTGAAGAACATGTATAAGTTAACTTATTGTTTTTGTTAAGTAAAATCGCAATACATATAATCAAATGAATTGAAATATTACTG
>JAOQMQ010000196.1:36966853-36988538 GCA_027563845.1 Erythroxylum subrotundum
TTCTTTTTAATCAAAATGCAATTAACTCTAAATCTATTATATTTAAGCCCAGTCACGATCTCATCCCATGTAACAAATAACAATTATCCATAAGATTTTGTGTCCCGGAAATTACAACGAAAGAAAAGATCCAAATACAAGAATAATAGCACGAAATAAATAAATGGAGGATGGATAAAGAAGCAATCACTTGGTCGAGTGGGTTCACGCAAGGGCGGGAATCTCGGTCAATCAAGATTGGCACTTTTCAATTAACTGTGACCATTCCTTAGACGACACTTTTATATGGTCAAGCCTGCAAGGTTCTTGGCTGCACCACGCTTTGGGGAAAACATAAAAAGTGAAAAAAAAAACAAAAACGCTTAGTTAAATAAAAGCTATCTTCTTCTCAGATCCGCCACAAATTTTGGTTAACCCTACTAAATCTGGTGCCTTTTCCTTTTTTCACCTTCTAAAAGGATGCAATTGAGTAAAAAGTGCTATAGAATTAATGCCTCCCTCTTTTCCTTGTAAGTCAAGGTATGAAATTACTTGGCTCTTGATGGGTTGTCTCCCTTGTGGACCTGCCCTCCATAGTCTTACCTCTATTAATGGAACCGTTTAATCAATGTCAATGGTAATTCGGCCATATGGGCTGATAATTAGGGCATCTTCTCTTATAAAGCAGAATGATATAAATCATGATTAGTTAGAGTAGTTAGCTTGAGTGATTCTTCAACTTAATCATTCCTCTCCTTCTAATTACCCCATAACTTGCATTGGTAAAAATAAAATTAAGCATTGCCATTCAATTAGCTGGTAACTAAAATCTAATTGAGGAGTCGTTTCATCTTTCTACTTAGAAGCAAAGGCCGGGGCATTCTATAACTAACCTAGACTTAGGTACCTGCCGGTAACATAATTCCCATCACCTAACGGTTGATGCTGCCGTCTGATTAGGTTCACATGGGGCGATAGTTCCGTTTCAATGATCGGTTCTTTTCTTTGTACGAGACAATGATTAATATTTTAAGTTTATAAAAAGTCAAAGTAGAAACCCACAATTACCCTTTTCAATCCATGGTCCGAAAATGGATAATCATTTGTGCGTACCCTTTTTGGTACACGATGATTCCAAGGGTAAAACAGTCAATAAATTTGTACAAGGCTACAAGCGTGAGGAGTTGTTATGATGGGAGCCACTTGGTTGTTGCATGAGCAACATAATCTTGCCCGCGAAAAGGTCAAAATAGGGTGGAAGCCTCGAAAAACTTCAAAACTATAATTATTCCTTAAATTTTCACTTCAATGTTTTCTCTATTAACTTACTTCACTGTATATTTTTACATGATCCAAACACTCTCTGCTATGAATCGTTATCTTATTGGGTTCAACGACAGTTTTTAGTTTTTTATATCGTCATCAAACTAACTTGTTTCTTTTTTGACGTCCTCAACGTGAAATATTTCATTAGTATTAAATCGTTACGAAATTGGTAAAAGATTAAATAAAATTAAAAGATTTGAAATATGAAATAAAACAAAAAAATTTTAACGCTAGAAGAATTTGAAGTTTAATAGAAAAAAGATATTGTTGATTTATGTTAGTTTAAAAAAATTTATTAATTTATAAAAATTGAACGATTAATTAATAAACTTAACAGTTTTAACAATAAAGGTTAGTAAAGTAAATTGAACTAAAAATTTAAAAAATGTTCCAAAATATTAGACGGTTTAAAGTTTTTATTGCCATATCAGTTGAATTTTTTAATAATTGTATTTTGGTATACAATAAGTTAAAATTTAATTATGCTTAGTTTGTGCAATTATTAGCTATTCAGAACCAATTTAATTTAATTCTTATTGAGAAATAAATATAGTGTAAAATACCTATGCTTAGGTAGTAAGAAAAATGAAAGATGTGTTATATAGTTCTAATTTTGAAAGTTTAAATAATTTACAATGCTAATTAAATTAGACAATCTATTTCTTATTCCTAACATAAATAAAATTCAAACGATTCATATTATAAATATGGAAAATTATTCTATCAAAATAGAAATTTATAAATTATGTAATTTATATTTAGTTATTCTAAATTTATATACATATCAATTAATTAAAATAGTGTTAAAATCTTAACTCAACTTAATGATATTTTAAATTTTATTTCGTTCCGTTTATTAATACAACTGGAAAGGACATAAAAAGGTCAATGTGTATTTATCTACGCACAGACACATACATACTTCATTTGTGACGTATTAAGCTCGTATTCCGGTTCCACATCATCTTAGAAATGTTTGACTTTGCCTTTCGGATTGTTGACTTCAACTTGAAATAGTAACTTTTTTCCTATGCTCCAAAACATCCCATACCGATGGGTCACACCTTTCGCTACCTTTCCCACTTTTTCCCTTTTTATTTTCCTAGATGAGCATATGATTGTTTGTTTTAAGAAAAGAATTTAATGTTTGTGTAGTTGTCTAAGTCATAAAATAAATGGAACTAAACTTGCTATTGTGAAAATGTAAATGTCAGACGAAATAACTAAATTATTACGTTTTTTTTAATCAAATACATCGATGCCAACATATATCGTAAATTTATTTACTTTTAATTTAGGTGTAAATAGTTTAAAGAAGTCTTTATAAAATTAAGACCCTTTTAAAATACGACTTAAAAAAAAAGCATATATGATAACTTATCGTATTATTTTTTTAAGAAAAAACTTGAAACTACTTTTGTAGTTGATGGATGTTTGACAGTTAGAGGTCAAAGGTTTTACATGCACGCCGTGATTGGCGCATTATCATATATATTATATTTAAAAAAACCAAAAAATCAGTAAACAAATTTTGAAGAACACGCAATTGCCTTTAGGCCTGTATCCCCTGCTGCCAACCCCACCCTAATTACCGCAATATCAGCAGGAAATCGTGACCTCTGCCTTCCGTACAGACGCACCACAGTTTCGAAACTTTAGAGAAAAAAATGAAAAGGGGCGAATTGCTGACATGGCATCCACACGGCCAAAGACGTTATGAGTTAGTTAAATGCTTTTTTTTTTTAATGGTAGTTAAATGCTTTTTAGTTACGGATAGCGGGATAGGATTAAGATTTAAGGATAGACTTGGCACGTGCGAGATCACAACACAGTGTGTGTGTGTGTGAGAGAGAGAGAGAGGGTTATTGTAGCTGGTAAAGGTTGAAAGGCCGACCTAACCTGTAACCTTATGGGAAAAAAAGAAAACAAAAAATTGAAAATGAAAAAAGAAGAAATAAAGAGTAGGGGAGTGTACACTTAATAAGGTCTATAAAAGGGCCATGAAGTTACACCTAGTTGTCTCTGACTCCACTCCATCTTCCTCTTCCTCTTTCTCTTTCTTTGTTTGCGTATCGATTGTTTGGAGATAAGGGGAGGAAATGACAATGGCGGTGTCTCACCGTTGGATCAATGTATGCGCCGCGGTGCTTGTTTTTATGTTCGTCGGAGCTATTGCAACTGTAAGCTACGACGGGAACTCTGACCACTTACGGTACGTGTATACCATATATTTGCCTCTCACTTGCTCTCTTTCTCTGACAGTGAGAGTTTGAAGCTTCTCTGTGGATAACAGAGCTTTCTCTTGTTCCATAATAGTTTTCTCTTTTTCGCTACCGTTTCCTACTTTTAGTTCTTACTTTGATTGCTGAGTTGAATTTTTTCCTCCATTTTATGCTTTGCCATCTAAGCTAGAGTCTTACACTCTGTTTCCGTTTCTTTTCAATTTTTATTAGTTGTGACTACATTCTGAAATTTTCAACCATTTTTTTTCCGACTACTTCTCTTCTTAAAAGATTCATGCCAAACTTTCTTTTGGTCGAGCTTATTGTATGAGTCTTATGGGTATTTGGCTTCAAAGAAAGCTACATTTGCAAAAGCGTGCATTTTCTCGAGCAACTGGCTGTTTAATTCCTTTATTCTTCATATTTAATATTGTTTTCGAGGACTTCATTAATTAGCCTTTTCCCCCTCACGTTATTCGTTAGTGACATTTGGAAGTAGAGACCGTTCCCTCTTGAGAGTTCAAAGTTTAATGCTTGTCTTACTTTCCCTTTTCTTATTGGTATATTTGTCTTGTTTCTTCAGTTACAGGAATGCGAAAACAGAGGCGTCACAGAGCTCGAGCAACTCGTCAATGGCGGCGAGGTAATATTATAAATACATCATTGGACTAAACTAATGAGCTTGTTTATTCCTTAAACCATTCATTGCAGCCGTTGATCTCAGTCCATTTCGAACCGTTAGATGTACTTTTCTGTCCGTTAACTGTCTCTTGGAATCTCCGCCGTCGAGATCTCTCGCGGATCTTTAGATCTCGATCGTTTATTCGGTTATTTTCCCCTTCTTTGGATTCCTCCCTGCAACTGCAATGGGAATGACAAAGCACAGAAACGATTAAAACCGACACTCCTGACACCACTCAGACTTCCTATAACGCCCTCCCTTCTTGTCTGACTCTGTCTAATGGTACTCCAAGTGAGGGGTAGTTAGATAATTTCACAATGTTTTATATCACCGACGAGTCGCGTCGGTTCTTTTATGTCTCACTGAAAAGAAAGCGGTTTTTAACGGTTCTTGGTGGACAAACCTGTTGCATTCTTCCTAGAAGTTCTGTTTCTTTTTCACTTCACAAGTAATTAATTAACTAAACCATCGATCCAACTGTGTTTGATATTTGTCGGGTGGGTTTCTTTCAGCTCGAATGAGCATGCTGTTGATGACCCGGAAGAAATTGTATCCATGGTGGAAAGGTAATGTCGCTATTGCCCTTTTCTTTGTGTCGTCTCTGTCCATTTTTCAAATGTATTGTTGCTGTTACCCTTTAGTTCGCATGTGCTGTTGTTTTACCTGAAATCTCACCGAACTCACTAATTAGAGTTTGGATTTGGTGGATTTGGTAGTTGTTAGAATGATACAGATTTCAATTTACATATTACTCCCATTAAATTACGCTGCTAATTAACGTAGTCATATCATAAATGAATTAGTTAGCTCTACGGGAAATAATCCCCCTGCATGCTTTTGTACTCTTTTTTTTAAAATCCGGGCCATAAACGTAATTGCACCACGAGGGATAATGCTGGCATACTTATTATGCTTTAACGCCTTTCTTGTAACCCATACTTTTACTTAGATACAGCTTCTTCCTTTTGAGGGCTGTCCTAATAAGTTGCTTTCATATATCAATTCGGTCCTTGTAACGTGCTCATACTGACATTTTCCTCGAGTGAATGCCCCATTTTTGGTGTTTTTTCATCTGGATCATATATCTGTCAATGTTCTAGTTAAGCATTTTTTTTAATGATAGCACTTGATGTTTGACAACAGTAGAAAGGTCAGCTACAGAAGGGATAGTGTATCAAACGTCTTGTTTTCTTTTGGACGTTGACAGATAGGTTAATGTATTTACATGTATACTATAAGACAAGAATAACGAACATATACCCTCTTTTTAGGCTTCTAACGCTAGATCCAAAATCAACATAAAATTTACCGTTAAATTGAATTGACGTAATGGTCCTGGGAAAATGACAATGTTTGCCTGTTCATGCCGGATCTGGTCTTGGGCTTTAGTACAATAGAAACGTGTTATGAAAGCGAAACGCGAGGACAATTTACCCTACCACCGACACACAATAGCAATGGAATTTATTCTTTTTTTGGTCGTCTCACTTATCTATTGAAAATCAATCACCAAGGCAGTATGTATTTTGGCAGATAATAAAACTAATGGAATTGGATATCGTATTGCAGTAGCATCCGAAACAGTACTGAAAGGAGGAAGTTGGGCTATTTCTCTTGTGGGACGGGAAACCCAATTGATGATTGCTGGCGCTGTGACCCGAACTGGCACAAAAACCGCAAACGCCTTGCCGAATGTGGCATTGGTTTTGGCAGGAACGCCATTGGTGGTCGTGACGGCCGCTTTTATGTTGTTACTGATCCTGGCGATGATGACCCTGTCAACCCAAAACCAGGCACATTGCGTCATGCTGTGATTCAGGACGTACCACTGTGGATTGTGTTCAATAGGGACATGGTGATTCAATTGAAGCAGGAACTTATCATGAATAGCTTCAAGACCATTGATGGACGTGGGGCCAATGTCCACATTGCTAATGGGGCATGCATCACAATCCAGTTTGTTACCAATGTGATCATCCATGGTCTCCACATTCATGACTGTAAGCCGACTGGCAATGCTCTGGTGAGGAGCTCGCCAACCCATTATGGTTGGAGAACAATGGCTGACGGTGACGCCATCTCTATCTTTGGATCAAGCCACATTTGGGTTGACCACAATTCACTATCTCATTGTGCTGATGGCCTGGTTGATGCTGTCATGGGTTCAACTGCCATCACCATTTCTAACAATCATCTTACCCACCATAATGAGGTGTGCTGCTGGTTAATAATTTATGAACAATCCTTCTTGTTTCTATTAAAATCAAAGCTAAGAAAAATTGTTTTTAATTGCTATTCAATACAGGTGATGCTGCTGGGCCATAGCGATTCCTATGTCAGAGATAAGCAGATGCAAGTGACAATTGCATACAACCATTTTGGAGAGGGACTCATCCAGAGAATGCCTAGGTAACATTTAGGCTAATCTTTTCCATTAAAAGCTCTCAATTAATTGGATTTCTCATTTTAATGCTAGAGCTTCGACAAAACATGATAACGATTTTCTTTACCTCAACTACTGTTATTAAAAAAGAAGTGCACGCAACTTTCCCTCAACTACCTTAAAACTTGTTTGAGCAGTGCATCGAGACGAATTTGATCCCTTTTAACATATTTAAGAGATACCTAAAGATGTCTTAATCTTATCTTAAGTTTTTATTCCTTTTATCCTCTGAACTAAGAATTTGTTGGGTGATGACAAATTCAGGTGTAGACATGGGTATTTCCACGTTGTAAACAATGATTACACGCACTGGGAGATGTATGCAATTGGTGGAAGTGGAAATCCTACGATTAACAGTCAGGGCAATAGATATAATGCACCAGCCAACGGCTTTGCAAAGGAGGTATTTATACATTTCTTATCAAGTTTTTTATCCTCTGACTGATTTAAGACTAATACCGGAAGAGGGCTTAAAGTATTTCCACATTTTTTAACAGGTGACCAAGAGGGTGGAGACATCTCCAAGTGAATGGAAGAACTGGAATTGGAGATCAGAGGGAGACCTGCTACTGAATGGTGCTTACTTCACTCCATCTGGAGCTGGAGCTTCAGCTAGCTATGCTCGTGCTTCAAGCTTGGGAGCCAAGTCTTCTGCAATGGTTGGATCAATGACAGCAAATGCTGGCTCTCTTGGCTGCAGGAGAGGCCGTGTCTGCTAATATTTCAATCAATTTAATTAGCCAAATTAGGCCGTATGTTTCATCAATTCTATCTTATTTCCTTCCATAACTACATTTAGGTTGCCTGTTACCCAAAATTCCATCCATGGTCTCCATTCCCATGTGTCAGGTCTTTATTTCCATGTATTGGTAAGTGTACATCTTTGTTTTTACACGTATCATTATATTTACTACATCCCGGTTTGTCCTTCATGTCATGTTGTGTCATGTCATGTCTCAAGTCTCAAGTTTCAACCTCGGCCTGCTTTATCTGAAAACCAACCCAAAACCCATACCGTTATTGATTCTTGTAGCAGGTGCAGAAGCGTTGTTGTTTTTACCACAGTCAACAGTTTGTATTCCCATTTGTGCCTTTGGTTGTTTCACCTCCCAATTCCTCCTAACCTCACCTTTCATGAATTCATCTATTTGTTCCTTGTCTCAGAGTCTGTCAAGTCTTGGGTCAGTCTCAGTCGGACAAACTGTCCAGTCTTCTGTGTCTAGATAGGATTTGGTTGATCACATGATCTACTTTTTATTTTGGTTCTTGTCTGGTGATACAAGCAAGCGAACAATCTTTGTTTCTTTTCTACATTTGTTACAGACGATGCAAAGAAATAGCAGTATTTGTTCTTACAACTTTTTACCCTGCCTGTCTAGTCGTTATGCTGTTTTTATCAGTTTGAAACTTGGACGATTCTACATCATGTGCCCACATGACCGAATTTCTGAAGACAATAGGCATAAAGGTTCAACTGCTACTTGCTGCTTCCCATTGCGGAGCCGTAAAAGCCTTTAAGAAATAGTGTGACTTTACCTACAGTTCCATGTTAATTTCAAACTTGCTGGTGGCGGTGTTGCAACCTCCACTTGAAAAATTAAATGCGAATCATATCAAACACTTGCCCAACACCAAAAATGTGATGGCAAGAATAGGCAGGAAGGATGGAGGATGGCGAAAAAAGGGCATGGATTTGCATGTGAATTGGGGACCCATAAGGGGCATGTGATAAATTCCTTTGCCCGCCGCTATAAAGCTATGGGAATGCTATTATGCTACCGCATTAATTTCTTCACCCAATTTTGGATTATGTCCTACTGGTATTTGTGTTAATGAAAGTTGCCGCCTCCGTCACTTCAAAACCACTCTTCCACCACCAACCTTTTCGGCTTCCTCTTTGCATTGGCTCCGTGCCTTTCACACGCTTTGTAAATATCTACATATATTTTTTTTTTTTGAGGGGAAAAAAATCGAACTTTATTAAACTAAATCGAGAAGACAATCCGGAAAAGAAACCAAAAACATAAAACAAGGGTAAGAAATGAAAAAACGAGCCAATCTATGAGCTAGCTTGTTGTCGACACGTCTAACCCACTCAACTTTAATGTCAGGGCGTTGTAACAATAGAACCTGACATTCATGAATTATAAAACGATATTCGGACCAATCGGGATCCGAATTACGTAAAGAAAGGACGACTCTTATCTACATATTTTAATTAATGACTGCTAATAATTTTTAAATATTTCAAAAAGGGTGTCGGTGTTTTTTAGAAGTTTTTACTCTTGAGGACTTTAAGGTCCAATCTCATTAAAATCTTTCTCTTTTATTTATTTTTTTCAATTTTCTCTATTTTTATTGCATATTTTTTTTCTCAACAAGACATAAGAGAATCTTCTAGTAAGTTGAGTTCACAGTAAATATCGCATATCCAAGAATATTCAACCACGTACTGTCAGAATTAATACTCTATCTATTACTTCTAAAGGGTTGTTCAATTGGTTGGGCAAGTTTTCCAAAAAAAAAAAATTTTTAAAAGATTTTGTATCTAAATTGTGATAAGGGAATTATAATTCATTAACAATTTTAAAAATAATTAATCAATAGTGAAAATATATTAAAACCTATAAATCAATTGATTATTACTTAATTCTAAGTCATTAACTCATCAAAATATTTATTTGGATAATATAACTATTAATACATTCAATAATTTATTTCAAACATAAATAAAAATTTGTGATTGCGATCAGTTTCATATAAAAATTACTTCAACAATTAAATAGCAAGGTCAATGTTATTTGTTAATCTTATTTTCCAGCTTTATTCTCTTGAGTCAAATTAAATTAGTTTGGTTTTTCAAGTTCAAGCTTATTTCATGCATAAATAAGAATATATTCTCTATTAAAAACTTTAACAAGTTTTCGCTTTTGGGAAACGAGTCATTCAGTATAAATAGTGTCTTTACTTTTTTTAATATGGGATAATTTAATTTATAAAATTTTAATATTACTTTCTATTAGTCGTTAATAATATTAGACTCCAAGCAATAACACTCGCAAGATTAATGAAATTGTTAACTAATGACAAACTATTAAAAACGATATAGATAACTGAAAGACAAATTAGACATATGATTTTAACGAGAAAAAACCATGGGACAAACTATTATTTAATCCACTAAATAAAAAATAGCAGAATACAAGCAATTTAAGTTTTGAACTATTAACTCTAAATCAAGAACACAAAACAACATGTATATCAATTTGAACTTAATTCTAAAAACTCTTTTTAAAGAGCTAAGAGAGGTTGTACACACACATATATACTACTCTCAACTAATTTTAAAAATCAAACTCCAATAAAACTATAGTTGTACAATGCTATTTGAATTCTAAAATTCTTTTTTTTTATCGTGTGTTTTTGTCACATGCAACTTCTGTCTTTCAAACTTATCTTTTAATTTTTTAAAAAATAAGATTTTATACAACACATGGTAGCTATAATTGAGGGCATAGATGATAGAAATGTCTAAAGGTTTATTCAAACTTCTGATCTTCACCTTCACTAAATCAGTTGATCACATATCATAAAGTTGATAGCCTCCATTTTATCATTGTTATACATAACCAGAATTCTCCCATAGGGGTGAAAATCATGATTTGAAATAGCTTTCAAACATGTAGACAACATACACAAGAGATTGTAGTGGTTCCTTTTCAATCTGGTTTACAAAATTCCTAGTAAAATAAGTTTATTCCCAACAAAAAAATCTTTAATTGCTTTTTTTAAAGAGGGGTGGCATTTAAACCCCTTATGTTCTAGGAGTAGATTGTCATGCTTTAAGAGGAAAAGAAGACTAATTCTTCTTTCTGCCTGATTTCCTTATGATGATAGTTTGAAATTCCACTTCAAGAGTTGTAGCTTTCCTTGTGTGACCATTATCCTCCTTGCTGGAAGAGCAGTGTAAGATCCCATATCGGTTGGGGAGGAGAACAAAGAATGCCTTATAAGAGTACGGATATCTCTCCCTTCCAGACGCGTTTTTCATGGCCTAATGCACCGAATCCCATCGAAACTCCGAGGTTAAATGTGCTAGGGTGAGAGTAGTTCTAGGATGGGTGGCCTCCTGGGAAGGCCACAGGAAAAGCAAAACCGTGAGGGTTTAGTTGGGCCAAGGCCCAAAACGGACAATATCTGTAAGCGGGTGATCTGGGTTGTTATAAGTGGTATCAGAGCCGATACCCGAATCGTTGTGCCAGTTAGGCTGGACTCCAAAGAGGACTGGGCGTCCTAAGGGGGTGGAAAGTGTGAGATCCCACATCGGTTAGAGAAGGGAACGAAGTACGCCTTATAAGGGTACGGATACCTCTCCCTTACAGACGCATTTTTCATGTCCTAACGCACCGGATCCCATCAGAACTCCGAAGTTAAACGTGCTAGGGCAAGAGCAGTACCAGGATGGGTGACCTCCTGGGAAGTCCTATGGAAAAGTAAAACCGTGAGGGCTTGGCTGGGCCAAGGCCCAAAGCGGATAATATCTGTGGGCGGGTAGTCTGAGCCGTTACAATAAAAATTTGGACCATTTATCGATTTGAGCGTGTCATCCTTGCGCAGGGCCCATGCTAATCTTCTCTGTATCGTTCCAATTTTATTGGATGTCCCCGAAATTGTAAGATCCACATTGGTTGGGGAGGAGGACGAAGCACGCCTTATAAGGGTACAGATACCTCTCCCTTACAGACGTGTTTTTCATGGCCTAATACACCGGATCCCATCGAAATTTCAAGGTTAAATGTGCTTGGGTAAGAGTAGTTCTAGAATAGGTGACCTCTTGGGAAGGCCTCGGAAAAAGCAAAACCGTGAGGGCTTGGCTGGGCCAAGGCCCAAAGTGGACAATATCTGTAAGCGGATGATCTGGGCTGTTACAAGTGGTATCAGAGCCGGTACCCGAACCATTGTGCCAGCTAGGCTGGACCCCAAAGAGGGCTGGGCCCTAAGGAGGGTGGAAAGTGTGAGATCTCACATCGGTTGGAGAGGGAAACGAAGTACGCCTTATAAAGATACGGATATTTCTCCCTTATAGACGCGTTTTCTATTCCCTAACGCACCGGATCCTATCAGAACTCCGAAGTTAAACGTGCTAGGGCAAGAGTAGTACCAGGATGTGTGACCTCCTGAAAAGTCTTATGGAAAAGCAAAATCGTAAGGGCTTCGCTGGGTCAAGGCCCAAAGCAGACAATATCTGTGGGCGGGTGGTCTGGGCTGTTACAATGGTATCAAAGCCAGTACCCGAGCCGTTGTGCCAGCGAAGACGTTGGGCCTCCTAGAGGGTAGATTGTAAGATCACACATCGGTTGGGGAGGAGAACGAAGCACGCCTTATAAGGGTACGGATACCTCTCCCTTACAGACGCGTTTTTCATAGCCTAATACATCGGATCCTATCAGAATTTCGAGGTTAAATGTGCTTGGGTGAGAGTAGTTCTAGGATGGGTGACTTCTTGGAAAGGCCTCGGGAAAAGCAAAACCGTGAGGGCTTGGCTGGGCCAAGGCACAAAGCGAACAATATCTGTAAGCGGGTGATCTAGGCTGTTACAAGCAGCTAATTGGATTCTTATCAGATATGTGCTCCAATGTTAGGATAAGAATTTTAGTAGTAGGATCTTCATGTTCTTTACTAAAATTGCAACACACTGGGTTATCAAAATTATTTTTCAATATTGGAGTATAGATTGTATGAACCATATCATCCTTACTAGGATAGAAGCTTGTTGGATTCTTGTTTAAATTATGTTTTAATGCGGGAGTTTGCTCATCCACCAAAGTTGGATTAGCTTCCAAAGTGATTGGGGGGATTTGAGTTAGGGTGGATTTTAGGGTGAGATGTTTTTTTTTTCTTGCTTCAGATTTCCTTCCTTTTGCATTAGTTCCCAATAACTACCAACTTTGAACTTTTTTCTTGTTAGCTGCCAATTTTCCTTACGTTTAAAATTAGGAGGATTCTAAGCATTTAAACCTTATTCTCAATGAGTTCAAGGTTATCATTGAATTTCATAAGTAAGACCTTTTCTGGTAGGTCTGCTAATACATCAACAACAACATAAATCATAACAAAGTTTATCCTTTTGCTCTCAGCTATAACTTGATCAAGGTATAGAGGTTTGCCAGTAGAGCTTTACAACTAACTCAAGCCTCTGGTTGTCTAGTATGTAAGTGGAATATTTTAAACCCTTTATGTTCTTGGAGTAGATTGTTATGCTTTAAGAGCAAAAGAAGACTAATTCTTCTTTCTACCTGATTTCCTTCTGATGATAGTTTGAAATTCCACTTCAAGAGCTGTAGCTTTACTTGTGTGAACATTATCCTACTTGCTGGAAGAGCAACTAATTGGATTCTTATCGTATATGTGCTCCAATGTTAGGATAAGAATTTTAGTAGTAAGATCTTAAGAATTTTAGTAGTAGGATCTTCATGTTCTTTACTAAAATTGCAACACACTGGATTATCAAAATTATCGTTCAATATTATAGTATAGATTGTATGAACAATATCATTCTTACTAGGATAGAAGCTTATTGAATTCTTGTTAAAATTGTGTTTTAATGCTGGAGTTTGCTCATCAACCAAAATTGGATTAGCTTCTAAAGTGATTGGGGGATTTGAGTTAGGGTGAGATGTTGTTTTTCTTGCTCCAGATTTCCTTCCTCTTGCAGTAGTTCCCAGTAGCTGCCAATTTTGAACTTTTTTCTTGTTAGCTACCAATTTTCCTTAGGTTTAAAGTTAGAGGGATTCCAAGCATATGTAATTTAAACCTTATTCTCAATGAGTTTAACGCTATCATTGAATTTCATAATTGAGACCTTTTCTGTTAGTTCTATTAATACATCAACAATAACATAAATCATGGCAAAGTTGATCCTTTTGCTCTCAGCTATAGCTTGATCAAGGTATAGAAGTTTGCCAGTAAAGCTTTCCAGCTAACTCAATTGTTTGGTTGTCCAGTATGTAAGTGGAATATCATGAATGCAAATCTATAAAGGGATATTAGTTAGTCTAATTTCCTTAAATTTGACTCCAGGTCTCTAAGGTTGAACTAGAAAAGGCTTTTTGTTTACATAGCAGGGTTCTTCTTTGATTACCTCCGCCACGTATTTAGGAGAGTTAACCTTAAAGAAAAACATATCATCATTGTTCATAATTATATTAATAAGGCCAAACTATTTCTAGTTATTAGCAACCAAGGTTTTCATTACTAGGGCTCTCTTATTGAGGAAGAAAACAACAATGGTGGATTTCCATTTCTGAACGCTTGGTTGGGGAATGGAGATAGGTGGAGAGGTAAATTGGTGATCCAAAATGGCACTAGGAGGACAAAAGGATGACTTGGCTTCAAGATTATGATTTCTTGTAACTTGAACCCAGGGGCATTTAATAGAGGAAGTTGAGGTTATAGGAGGTTATGAGGTATAAGCAAGTGTAGAAGATGCAAGAGGAGCATAAAGAGTGTTAGATGGGTTAAGGGAAGGAGGAAGAGTTTAGCAAAGTTGGGAACTATTCTATAAGTACAGACATGGTTAGTGACTGATGGTTAAAAGTAAGAACTGAAAGGTAATAGGCAAGCAATAAGGGAAGTGCACCTAAGGAAGGAAGAACAATAATGGTGGGAGATGAACAAGAAGATAAGAAGTATTATTAATGGTGCAGAGGGAATGTAATGAAGAATCCAAGTTGAATGAACCAAAACTAGATAAAAGTTTGTTAGGAATTGTTGAGAATAAGAACCAGCTTGAAAAAATGATGGTAGAAGAAGAAACAGTTGCCAGAAACAGCTAAATTATTAAAGAACTCAGGAAATTACCAGGAACTCAGAAACAGTTATGAGTTAATTGATTTCTTCAAGGGAAACTATGATGATTTCTCCATCCTTAAATGGATGCAGATTTTTATAAACATGAGCAAGAGACCTTTTCATCACACAGAGAGAGCATATATGTAACATCTCGTTCCCACACTAAGGGTTGGAACCCTAAATTTCTATAATTGAGAAAATAACAATGAGAGATTAGGAAAATGCATTTCATGCACATGCATATTGTTAGCATACACGCATGTGAATATAAATTTTTGCACACATTAAAATGACTGTACATGCATTCATTGGTATTCTGGGTATAATTGGTTATAAATGTGCTTATATTGAGAATTGTGAATTATTTGTATTAAAAATCGAATGGAAGAAGTATAAATAGTTGGATTACAATTTTGGTGAATTTTAGAAAAAATACCTGAAAAAATTGGAAATTTTTTGGAATTTAAGGATATTTTGGGCTAGGAAAAAAATGTTAAGTGGCAGAACAATTGATGAATAGTAGTAGAAATAAGATTCAAATGGCAGTGAAAATTTTATATGTGACATTAAGATTTAATGACAAGTGTCATCGAAAATTGGGAGAATATTGAATTAGAAATTGGAGACAAATGAACTGATTTCTAAAATATATGTAGTAGTGTAAACAAGATGGCATTAGCATTTATTTTTGATTTAAGTGGGGAGTGTCATGATATGTGTCATGACACCCACCAAGTATTTAACCTCCTTGCTTATAACTCACGATTTACCCAATTAAATGACCATCTCCTTTGTTTTTCACTTAAACGAAATACTCTCTTCGTCTTTATTCTCTCAAGCTACGACACACTCACTCTTACTCTCCTTACGTTGAGCTTGTGTGATCATCCTTCACCTTACGACTTCAACACCTTATTTCCTCCATCATATTGATGAAAAACCCACCTATTCTACTTTGGCAAGATGAGGATCGTTTGATGTAGGAGGCTAGGGTTTCTTGGAGACTATTGAAGAAGCTTTGGGTAAATCAAGTAAGTTAAACTTTGTTCTTCATGGGTTGTCTAAATAAAAGCATATATGATGATAGTTAGTGGTAAAGGATCATGATAGAGGAATTGAATATGTGTAGTAAGTTGATGATGAATGTGTATATATGTGTATATTCTGTTATTAGAGTTCATGTTCAATCATGGACTATAATTTGTTTATGAATGATACTAAGTTGAAATGGAGTTGAGAATGAGGAATAGATGGAGTAGAAAAGATGATCTTTGTATGAGTTGTGTTAGGGTAAGATTTGGAAACAAAATTGGTAGTTGATATGGAAAATGTGGCAGCAACATGATCTCTAAATATGCTTCTGTGTTTTAGCCATAACTTTTTCTCTAGTTATCCAAATGAGATGATTTTTAGTTTAGATTAAATTAGAGACATATGGCTACATTTTTCATGAGACATCGAATTTAAATTCTGTCTTTAAGAGTCTCAAAATTTGACATGAAATTGAGAACTGGGCATAGTACACTATGGGATGAATGTATATGTTATGTTCTGTTTTGAGTGTATAAGAATGTGTTATATTTTGAGTGTTTATGATCAAATAGGAAATATGAAATGTGTATGGATGATGTTGAGTTGAAATTAGGTATACTTGAAGAAGTATCCACTTGAGATGATGAAATCAAATAATTTAGAGAAGTTGGTTTAGAATAAAAGAAAGAAAAGGAAAATAGGGTAGAAAATGTGTTTTCTAAATTCAGGGAAAAAACTGGATTAATCTAAGCTGAATTAGACAAAGTTGTCTCTTGGAAGTTGTAGCTTATCTTTCTAGCTTTCCAATGCTATATAGTAAGAAATTTTTAGATATTGGAGTTGAGAGATATAATCATTAGAAGTTTGTGATGCTGCATAAGATGGACATTCGGGACAGCTGCATTGATTGAAAATTTTGACCCTTGGGAGGCAAAATATCTTTCTAAGGTCTCTATAGAAGTTGTAGGTCTAGAAGTCTTCTTCGAAACGGTCTTTGAATGACCTTAATTCGATATCCCTAGTGAAAGTTATGTCCATTTTACCAATATAGGTCGGAAGAAGAAAAGCAGGAACGCGATCGCGACTTTGCGGACTTGCGCGAAAGTCGCAATCACACAAATCGTGGCCTCGCGTGCAGGTCGCAATCGCGCAATTAGTTCTTCCCCCCCTAAACCTGAACATGTTCCACTCTTTTGGCCATAACTTTGTCGTCCGATCTCCAAACACATTTCTCTATCTCTCCAAACACATTTCTCCAAACACATTTCTCCTAACACATTTCTCTATCTCTCCATAAAAATTTATAGCTTTTGGTATTGATTTGAAAAAGATTGATTAAATTAAAGTAAGGGTATGAGTTGGAAGAGCATGAATTGGATATTTTTACTGAACATACTTCGGTATTTGGATGATATCTTGATCTGTAGAGCTCCAAATGAGATGGTTCTTATTTTTAAATAAAATAGAGATATAGAGATACAAATTATTTGAAGGAATGGAATTTTAATTCAGTCTCTAAGACTTTCAATTTATGGATAAAATTTGAGTATAGTGTACTATTATAGAATGAGAACAGCCCGAAAATTTTTGGAGTATAACTTTCAGAGTACTAAACCAAATTGAATGATTTTGGTGTCATTAGAAACTTCAGACAATGGAGAACATCTCTCTAGGAGAAAGTGTTATCAAATTACTTCATCTTCCTTGTCAGAATGTTCATGAAAATTAGACCCGAAGGTCTGGAATTTTGGAGGTGATATAGGGAAGAATGATAATTTGGATATTGTCTGACTATATAATGCTAGAATAACATTAGTGAAAGAATTATTGATATTAAAGCATAAAAAACATATGTATAATGGGAATGAAGAGGTTCATATGATTGTAGTTGTGATTCAAAAAGAAAAGTAAAGTGTATTTAGTAAAAATGAATGAGAAATGAGTTTTTATGAAAGCAAATGATGCAAAAAAATTGAGAATGTGATAAAATGTGAAATTTGATAATATACCCGGGATTGTCATGAACATGCATCGTATATATTCCATATACACACGTGTGCATAAATGAATGCTTATAATTGTGCAAAGTTATTAATGTGTGTGTGTCGTGTGTGTATTGCATAAATGGGTTGTGCGGGTTAAAAGTCCGCATTCAGGCGTTTCCAAAATTTGGAAGCAAATGCTAATCTTGAGCGTACTGTGAGTAGACCTAGATGGTCTCATTTCATTGTTTGTTTTGTTTGAATTTTTGTATTGATTGACTACTGAATGCTTATATGAATGTGATTGATTGTGTTGAATTCCGAATGGAAGATCCGATGATTGTGAAATGTGGATGAGATATTGAAGTGCTACATGCATGTGAATGTGACGAACTAAATGTTTCATGATATGATTGATTGAAAATGTGAAATGCATTCCATACATGAATGCATTATCAGATAATGAGAGTTGTGACCAGAGGAGCCACCGATCAGAACTTAAAACTCAAAGTGTGAAAAGAGCCTCGAGCTCAGAGAGTGATTAAGAGCCTAAGGCTCACTATGTAAAATGAGCCTTATATCCCCATCGGATAAGGGATAGTTAGTAATGAGCCCGGTATCCAATAGATATGAGACCGTTTAGGCACTCGGTCACAACAAAATAATAAATAGAAAGTGAGTCTCATGTGCACTGCATATGCATAATACGAATAATTAAAGTGTATTGAGTGTGAAATGTGAAATGATGTGAATGTGAATTATGTGTTATGTAACTAGGTGAGCCATCGATGATGGTCACTCACTGAGTTCGCAAAACTCACCTAAAATTTGCAAATATTTTTCAGGATCAGAAAAATACCCTGTTAGACAAACGGGAGTATACCTACAGCAATTAAGGGATAGAGGTCAGAATCGGTTCGCGTCGGGATCATATTTCTTTATTTTTGTGTTGAACTGTATTTCTTTATTTTTTGTTGAATTGTATATTCCGCAACTTTTGTATCAAATTATGTATTTCGAAAGTTTTGAAAAATGTGTATATGATTTATATTGTAATGTAAAGACATTATAACTAAAGTGTTTTGTATTTATAAAAGGGCCCAAACGGCTATTGAAAATTCCGTTGATTGTATTGTTATGATTGAAAAAGTGTACGAATAAAGTAGACCTGATTTGAATGTTGATTTCTGCAAAAAGGTGTGTATGTTTGTTATTAAAAAAAATATACCGATTTTTGACTGATTGAGTGTTCTAGCATGCCAACCTCATGGGACACGGACTCGAATATCACTCATGATGTCAGGTACATGTCTTATGGGAGTAGGGTGTTACAATATAATTCCCCATTTATAGAAAAGAGAGCATTATATCATTAGACTGATTGTGAATATTTTTGTTCTCATTATTTCTCTTTCCTTTGTTAACCTATTTAACCCTTGTAACCCCATCAAATTCCTCTTGGTATTTGCTTGTATATATTTATTTTAGTATGAGAGATTAAACGAATTTCAAACCTATGGTAAGTTTACTTTTAATAGAAGAAGACGAGAGTACCTCTCCTAAATCTCACCACTTATTTGAATGAGAGATATCTTGTGAGGACTTGTCAATTCAATATATTTTAACTTGATAAAGGGGTGTAATAGTATTTGTCTTATTTATATTAATTTTGCTTATGAAATATTAGGTGTTAAAAGTTTTACAATTTAATTAAAGCTTGAATTTGTGTATCTTATGATATTGATTTTGGAGTTAACTAATTTATTTATTTTTAGGTCAATGTTTATAGGTGGAATTTAAGTAAACCCTCGAGAGATTATAAATACTCCACTAGGGATACCTAGGGGCTTGAAGGCTTATGATATATGTCAAATTTCACCATGCACCTATGAAATGGAAATGCTCTTCTTTATCTTTTTATCTAGGTTAGTTAGCTTTTAATTGCTTAAGGATAATAAATGAGTTAACATAAGGAAATTTAACGGGTCAAAACTTTATATATTATTTGAGATTAATTTATTTGGAATTTGGCACCTTTATAAAATTTTTATATGGATTTTATTATATATTCCTAGGTTTAGTTCATTATCTTGTAAGTAATTGAATTTAGAGGATAAACACAAGTTTAGAGCAACTTTTTCTATAGTTGTACTATTGATAGTATTCTAGACCCATTTAGAAGATACAATAATGGAAAATAACTTTGTAAAAAACTTGATGAGGTGATTATAAGTCAAAGGGGTTTAAAAATGGAGAAGTTGGCATAGGAAAACATTATAGGCATCAGAACTAGAAGCATAATAGGTGCTTGACTTTCACAAAGGTCTTATAAGTTGAGATATAGTACCAGACTAGCATGAACATGAAATACAACTAACACTAGACTTGTCTTTATTTTATGGAGAGAAATAGTGTAAAATTAATGCCACTTATGAAGCATATCGGGCACTAGTCACATAGTTGACAACAAAGAGTTAAAAAAATAGATAAAGAAGACTAACACTAGTCTTAGATCTATAACAAGCACTAGTTCTCATACTTGATTTACGTTATTTTGGGATTCATCAAGATTAAGTTATCTAGAACTCTACTTTTGTAATCCTAGTTATAGATAATTGTATTTAAATTAATCTAGGTGACCTTTATAAGGTACATGATCTTAATGGATTTTAGGATATTCTTTGATATCTTTTTAGGGAGATTTTCTCTTAGTTTTTAGTTAGTTTTTCATATTTTTTTGTTGTGGCATTAAGGAGGAAGATTTAGAGGAAGATCGAGGGTAAGGATTGGAGAATCTAGTGACAACTTTCAAACTCTTTCTACTACTCTTTTCTTCTTTAATGGATTTATTTACTTGTGTTTTATTTTTATTATGTTTAGTAGTTAAAAACCATAGTTAGGGTTAGAGATGTAATTTGTAAAGATTTATTTAATTATTTATACAATATTTAATTATTTAATAGTTGAATTTATCTTTCATCTAATTGTGCTAGTATTAATTCTTAGTGCTTATAAGTTAAAGTGTTGAGTGGAGACTTTTTATTTATATGTTTATATTCTTATTACAAGTTGTTTGAGATTCAGGTTTGCTTAAAGTTTTTGTTTAATAATATATGAAGCAATGGTGTAGATGTAGGACTTTATGGTTATTGATTCACTATAAAATCTAATATTTATCTCTTACCTTATTCTTTCTATTATTTTATTACTTGATTTTTGTATTAAGTACTTACTTGAATTGATTTTCGTAATCTTACATCAACCTAAGAAAAATTCATAAGTAGTCTTTTTAAGTGTTCAATAAATTATCTAAGTTAACTTTTAAGACTTATAATGCCTTATTAAACCCTTCCCTATTGTTTCCTAAAAAAAACAATTTATTCCAAAATATAAAGTATCATTAGTTTGGAATATCTAGAAATAATTAAGTGAAGGTCATGGAACACCTATAATCATCATCTAACTAATAAAGACAAAATATAAGTAATACATTATTCTTTTATAGTAATAATTATTCATAATATAGGAAACACACGTAAGTTTTGTATGACAAAAGCAATTGATTTATAACAAAAGTAATGAACTAAATCTTCCACCAGAGATGGAGTAATCATAATGATTTCAAATCTAATAACCAAATGTATTGGCCATAATATAAGGTTTTAGATTTCATACCGTATCGGTCAAAAAATAGTACACAATTTGGTTGTTTGGTACTGGACTGATATTTGGAATACAGGCCAAATATCGGCCAGTATGTAAAATTTTAAAAGTTGAGGGACTTATTTGTTAAAAAAAATAAAATACCCCCTCCTCTTGACAGTCTTCTCTTCTTCTCTTTCACTTCTCTCCATCTCCAGCCGGCAATCCACTATGCCCAACCCAGGCCTAACGTCGTACTTGCCGGCCACCACTACCTTGAGAGTCGTTAGCCACTACTCACCATCGCATCACACGTCTCCACTGCAGATGACATATTAATTAATAAAAATATACAGTGGCACGATATAAATCTGCTTTAGAGAAGGCGATGAATATGGAAAAGATATAAGCGGTAATTGATGGAAATGGTATAAAAACATACGATGTCTCATTTAAAAGATGAAAGAGAGACAATTGAGCCCTAAAAATTGGTCCACATATGGGAACACATAAGTTACAGAGAGAG
>JAOQMQ010000196.1:36994087-37005527 GCA_027563845.1 Erythroxylum subrotundum
ACTGTGTCCAAAGTCTTGAATAGGGGATGATCTTGTGTGTCATATCTCCCATCACAAAGATCAATGCCACCAACAAAACTCACAATTCTCCTCCTGTCTGATACCTCAGCAGGCATTTCAGAGTCGACAACTACCGTCTTCTGGTGATGAGTGAACATGGTAGAGATCTCGAACCCCTGAACTATGCTTCGTCCATCGTCAGGATTCCTTGGGCACAATACACATTTTACCTTTGTGTTCTTGAAGTAATCTGCAGTTTCTTGATCATGGGTTGCCATTAGACCGTCCTTCTTAAATTCTTTTACCGAAGTTCTGTCGTCCCAAACCAGTACAAGAACAGTCACTCCTTCGTCTGCCTTCTTCTTTAGCAGCTCCCCGAGTTTCATGCTACCTTCTGGCTTTGGTCTATTAGGATCTCTTATCAATCTTATCCCAGAATAAACAGACCATCCAGTAATATAAATCAGGTACCTGGCATTACTGATAGCATCAAAGATGTCCTCCCAACATCTGTGTGCTTCATAGACACTTCCACCCAGTTGAATCCTTACGCCAGAATAATCTAGGACATGAGCATCTTGGTACAGAGTGACCCGGCAACCTTGTCGCTGGTTATAAAATACATACGGAACTCCGTCATATTGCACGCTTTTGATGCCCTGAGACCAATTAGGATCCTGATGCACACTGTTGAATTGCAGCATAACATGAACTTTGGAACCACCTGGTATAGGATTGTGCTCTTCATCTAATATATTGACCCATCGGTCAACTATAAAGCCTCTGATAATGTCCTTGGCAGGTACATAAGCTCTACCGATCAGTGTGGCCCCCACTGGCTCGTCAGCTTTGATGGTAAATATAATGTGTGAGATTGTATGGGCACAATATATGCGGAATGTCTCGTACCACTCAGGATTTGATGAACTTGCTATTGTTCTGGTCCTGCCAACCCTTGCTTTATCTAGATCAACTGTAGCATACATTCTGGAACCAACAATCTGTTTGAAATTTTTATCAGGCAAACCTCAGAACGGCAAACCAACAATCTATTTCAATTCAAAACATTTGTTGGAGGTATACCTCAGGACGGCAAAGTACAGTTCTCTTGATATTGGCTAGAAATCTTTTGGCACGATGTCGCCTCCCATTGCTCTCCATAGTTCAAGATATACAAAAAGATCGAAGTATGAGCTTAGCAACTTGAACCTGTTTTAAGTGGGTAATTGACTAGGAAATAATGCATAATGCATCAGGAATCAATATTCTTTCAAACATGGAATCAACTTAAACTTCATTTCAGAAATTATCCATCTGCATAACTTTTTGAACCATAACTTCTTTTTACGAAAATGTTTTAAACAAGAAAAGGCCTAAAGTAGCTGTGAAATTAATGTGACTAGAATTTCAGCTTTGAATCTCATTTTCCTTAACTTAGAGTGCATATGATTCATGTACAACCCTTCTGATACGGTGACAGCAGAAAAGAAATTTCCTTTTTCTTGAGAGATTCATGTTCCTAGCAATCTTATATTATGTACCTGAAGTTTCGTATAAAACTCAAAAACTACACCGTGAGACCAGTATTCCAAGGGCAAACCATATGCGTTAACAACGGAACTAAGATGGAAAAAATGTCTTATCCGGCTCGTAACTAGTATTTTAAAATTCGGACCAGTCATCGAATCGGAGGCCTTATTGGTCACCGTTGAACCGGTATGACGTCATAATTATGCAATAATTATATTTAATTATATATAATATTAATAATATTAAAAAAATATACAAAAAATACCCCAAAAAAATTGATGAACTAGTGGTCGGACCGGTCCGACCGGTCAATTGACCGGTTTTGACCGGTTCAAACTGGTTCAATTGCTTACCGATTTTTTAGGTTAAACCGGACCGGTCAGCCGATCGGTCGGACCGGCCAGTCCGGTCCGGTCCGATTTTGAGAACACAGCTAATAACCAAGTTAACGAGACAAATTTAAATTGATCGGATTTTATACTAAACTCAAATTTATTAGAGGCGATTCATTCGATTGAAATGATCATAAATATCAGTTCAAGTAAAATGTTTTTTTAAAATGAAAAACTAATAAATTATGGATTATCCGATTACCTTACTAAAACAAGTAAATCCACAGGTATCGTCTCGCAGCGTATCAACCTCGTATACTGATGCAAAAAGTGTTCCATGTAGCAGAAGTGGCGCCATTTGATCTTTGCCTCAGGCTAGTCTCGGAAGTTACAGAGTCGGTCTATCTATATGTTCTTAGAGAAATAGAAAGAACCCCTAAAAATGGAAGTTTGATCAATGGTGTAACTGGTAAGAGAAGCCGAAATGTGATATATAGAGAGATAAAAGAGAATCTCACCCTTGGAAGGAAGAGATGTAGCACAGTTCAATTCAAGTTAGAATCGATTCCCGCCTCGGCTTCTCAACAAATCATTGGCAAAGGAGTCCAAAATGCTTCTTACAAGAAAAGGCAACCTATTGCTGAGGTTAACTACCTACGATGCTTCAATTGAGTATCGTTCACTTTTTTCTCGTACATTGAAAAGCGAAGACACTGTATATATGTCTGAATTATGTTGAACAAAAAATATTTTAAGAAGTGTTTATATTCTTTAAAATTGAATTCTAACTTTATCGCTTTCTTTTAACCAAGAACAAATAAAGAGGAAGTAGCCTGCGAAGGTGGTTTAAGGCCTCCTAGTGTTTTTCTTCTTTGAAGGTCTTGTAAATATAAGAGGGCGCGAGCGTATTGCAGAGATTAGGGAGACTTCCATCTCTCTCTAACCTCCCTAATTTTCTAGCCTGTCTTTTTCTAACTCATAACTTTTTGGTTGTCAAATTCAATAAATGAATTTTTTTTGTTTGAATTTTTGTTTGTATTTTTAGTTTTAGTTTCTTCGATTTTCAAAAATTATGAGAATAATTAAAAAATAATTTTTTTATATTTTATATTTTATGTTTTTATGATCTGATTTACTATCAACTAAATATATATTATTTAATAGTTTAATATTATATATTTAACATTAAAATTAATTATTAATAATAATTATGAATAATTTAATTTAATTAGTCCTATAACTAATTAAATATAATAATTATTAATAAATATAATTAAATTTAAAATAACTTCAAAATATATAAACTTCAAATATAATTTGATTTAATAATTGAAACATATCTAAAATAAATATTAATTTATAATTTATAATTTATTTTAATAAAATAAAATAATTTTATTAATAATTTTTAATAAATATTATATAAGATATTAAAACAAATTTATTAAATTAAAAATAAAATATTTTTAAGTTTTATCTAATATGTAATTATTATTAGTGATAAAAATATAACTATAGTGACGTTAACAACCAAATATGTTTTTATTTTTATTTGAAAGAAAACAAAGAATGAAAACTGAAAATAAAATCTAAATAAATCACAACAGAAAAATAGAAGTAGAACTAAAAGTCCCCTTAACCTTTTATCTCCATTTAAGGCAATTTACTAGTTGTTTCCTTTTTTTCTGTCCTCTTACCTAATTTATTTGTATCATTAATAGTCAGTTGTCTCTCATTATCTTTACCTCTGTTCTACCTTAACTTCCTACCCACCATCTTTAGATTCTATCATCTCCTTTCATCTGCTTCCTAGCTCGAATATGAATGCAAAGAATATTGTTACGGAAGTGCCTCCTTTTTTAAAAATGCCTAAAGAAAGGTGGTGGGAGAACTAAATTCCTTTTGAAAATTGAGGTATGTCAATCCAATGGCCCCTTCATTGGAAGTATTATAACTCGCTGAGAAAAAATGGCAATCAAAGCTTGCAGGATATTTTTTGAAAAAGTGTTTATCCTTTCCTAGTATCCAATAATGGGTGTACTTAAACTAGAGGAAGTTTGACTTAGATAATGTACTAGTTAGTGAAAATGATTTATTCATCTTTAAGTGTGTGACAAAGGATAAAGCGTAAAAGATTATGTAACTAGTTTTTTGGCATGTCTAGGAAAGACCTCTTTTTATCACCAAATGGTATCCTAGCATTGCCTTGGAAAGATCTAAACTGAGATTCTTACTAGTTTGGGCAAATTTTCATAGATTGCCTTTGGAATATTGGTCATCTGAGGGCCTCAATTAAATTGCTAGCTTATTAGGAAGACTCCTTAGTCTTGATGAGAACACAGCTAATCTAAAAAGGATTGGTCTTGCAAATGTATGTAAAGAAGTTAACCTAGACAAGGAGCTTCTGGAGTTTATCAAAATAATGAGGTTGAACGTTGAAGATTCTATCAAGATTACATACCTATAGAAGCCTAAGAAGGAAGACAAGATGTTGGTATGGAGGCTCAAGATTATGGAATTACAGTCTAATAAAAAGGTTGAGCTCATTTATGGGCAAAAGTAGAAGGTTTCCCCACTTATCATGATGAAAAAGTTTCACATAATCCTGAGGCTTCCAGTAATGTGGTATGGATGCTCCTTCCCTCTTGAAGATTTCTAAGATTGTTGATCCACTAGATGAGCACATCAAGAATTACCTAAGTGTAAATAACTTGACTCTTATAGAAGGTAACCTTTTGATATTTAGCATAAGTATTATCTCTAATGATAGGGGAGTCTATGAAAAAGAGTATGGTCAATTAAACAACTACCAATTTAGGGCTATATGGCTAGGTCAATGTTAGTAATACATGTACATTTGATCCTAGCACTAGCAAATGCAGAACAAGAAGAAGATCAAAGGAAAAAACCAACTTCTTTTCGTTCCCTGTAAACTTTTTTGTTTAGAATGTTAGGGGCTTGAATATCCTAAACACTTAAGGATTTCTTATCCTTAAATAAGCCTCATTTTGTGGGCTTAGTGGAAACAAAAATAAAGAGAGATCTATTATAAAGAGGTCTTTGGTTTTTAAAAAGAAATAAACCATAATAATAAAACACGATGCTCATTTTAGTGGAAGGAGTATCATATCTTTTAATCCAACTATATTCCAACCGAGGAGGTGGACATTTTAATATCAATACATTCACTATGCATTTCTCCTAGCACAAATTTAACCACCATTGCTTATTACATTCATTTATGCCAAACAAGGAGTTTGATGAAAGGAAGTTATAAAATAACCTAGAATCTATAAGAGCAAACCCTACTACTTTATAAATCTTTGCGGGGGACTTCAGCTATATTCTTTTCCTAATAAAAGTACAAGGTTATAGTAACCTGAGATTAATTTTTTGTTATCGAGGTTACCAACCATGTCAGCATCAATCTATCCTTCTAGATTTGGTTCTTCACCTCCTAGTGTTCCTTTCCCAAATTGGATAAAAATTTACTCACTAACCGAGCAGTATGTGCAATTTCTGGTCTAGTGCGCACCGTGACATATATCAAGGAGCCAATAGTAGAGGAATATGAAATTGTGGACCTGCATTCTTTCTCTTTTTTTAATGGTAAGATATGCTCATTTGCTTAACTTGAAATGAGTTATTAATGGTGTACTAACAGGCTTGACATGCTTCATATTAAACCTCTCAAGCACACGTTTAATATATTTTTCTTGTGATAACCATGACTTTCTGGCCTTCTTAGCACAAATGATGTCCATGCCAAAATCTATTTTGTAGGACCCAAATTTTTTATGTCAAAGGACTTAGACAATTCCTTCTTCAACTTGAGAATCATGCCAACATCTTGTCTTATCAATATATGATCTGCATAAAAGAGAAGGATGATGAAGTTACCATTAGGAAATTTTCTAAAGTACACGCAAGGATTAACTAATGTTTGCTTATAACTATTGCTTGTCATAAACGAATCAAAGTTTTTAGACCACTGCCTTGGTGCTTGTTTTAGCCCATGGAAACTCCTTTTCAACTTACACACTAAATCCTTTTTCCCTTATACTTTAAATCCTTTCGACTACTTTAAGTGTATCTCCTTATCCAAGTCATCATATATGAAAGCATTTTTCACATCAAGCTATTTAAATTTCAGATCCATACTCGCAACTAGACTCAAAATAGTGCATATAAAGTTCATCTTAACTAATGGTTTTTTTAGGTCAAAATCAATACCCTTTTTCTAATTGTATCCCTTTACCACAATCTCGCCTTATGCTTCACCAGCTTCTCACTATCTTTCTTAATCATAAACACCCATTTATTCTTCAATGCCTTTATGTTTTTGGGAAGATTTACTAACTCATAATACTCATTTTTCTTCAACGAATCCATCTCCTATTATATTGTCTTGAGCCAAGACTCTTTGTCTTTGATTAACTGAACTTGGGTATCTAGTCGAAGGATTCTTTACTTTAGTTGACCTTTATAGTTGGACATCTTCCAATACTTGAGCAGGTTACTCTCTCTCCTCGTAATGCTCATGGACCTCATCTACATCATTCACAGGATATAGCTCATGTCGCTCATCTCCATCATAATACACTTGATTATACCATCTTGTGCCATCTCATATCCTTTTCTTTCTTCACTTGTAGGTTGATCAATGAAAGTTGAAATAGTGGCAAAATTTACAGTAGTGGAAAACACATCATTGGAAGTAGTATTGTCTTTTTTGATGCAATCTACACTCATCTCATGCTCGCAAAAGATTACATCCCTACTTATGAAAACCTTCTGTTTTTTCAGATTATAGAGCCTATAGCCAAAATCTTTTTCACTATATCCAACAAATATCTAAGGAGTATTCTTCAAATCCAGCTTTAACCACTACTCCTTTGGCACATGCTTGAAAGTTTTGAATCAAAAAACCCTCATTTGCATATAAGTTAGATCTTTCCCTTTCCATACACTCTTATGAATGTCAAGATTCAAACAGACTAAAAGATTTTTATTGATCACATATACTACAATTTGAATTGTCTCACTTTAAAAGGACTTCGATATGCTGGACTTCAGAGCATATATTGAACCTTTTCCACAATGGTTCTATTCATCCTCTCGATAACACTATTGTGATGTGGGGTACTAGGTTATATCTTCTTATGTCTTATGTTGTGTCTCACACAATAGTCCTCAAATTTGTTAGAGGTGTACTTACCTTCATTATTAGTTTGGAGACACTTTAACTTTCTCCCTGTCTACCTTTCCATTTTGGTATGGAATTTCCTAAAGATCTCAAACACTTACCCTTTTGTCTTCAGTCTAAATATCTAAGTCTTGCGAGTAGTATCATTAATAAAAGTAACAAAATACCTATCACTTCCCAAAGAATCCTCCTTAATGGGACTGCAAATATCGAAGTGCACCAGTTCTAACTTAGCCTTTCTTATGGTAGGCCTTTTATAAATAAACACTCTATGTTATTTTCCAATGATGCAATAATAATAAGTGTTAAGAGAAATATAGCTTTTTGTAAAGATAAGTGATTGTCAGTTAGTAATTTGATCTCTTTCTTACTAATATATCCCAATCTTTAGTGCCAAAAATATGGAGAAGTATTCTCTTCAACATAATGTAGTTCTTTAGTACACACCTTTGAGTGTGTCTTGTATAGGGTGTAGTAAAATCTACCATAAGCAACTATTACTACTCCTTTGGACAACTTCTACTTACCATCTCTAAAGGGTATTAGTAACCTTCTTGATTAAGCATATTCACTGATAATAAATTGAGGCAAAAGTCAAGAATGTGTAAACCTATCAAAGTCAACATGCACCCAATATTGGTCTAAACTCCGACGTTACTTATGTCGATGATGCTAGCGGAGCTTTGATTTTTCATCTTACACTTCCAAATTTACCACTCCTGTAATTGGTGAAGTATTCCCTCTTTGGAATACAATGATAGGTCGACAAGTTACCCAAAATCTAAGCGACTAATGTGGAGACACTCACTGGTCGTATAAATCAATGACGCTTCATCATCTGTACATAAGGACATTGATGTACTGTTATTGTTGTCACCATTTTTCTAGTTTTCTGCTTCTTCTAGTATCTTTTCCACTTGTAGAAAAACTTCCCTATATGACTAGGTTTGGTGCAATATTGATACGTTTTGGTCTACTTGCTATCTCTAGACTTGAAACTATTCTTAGACTTGTCTTTCCCTTTGGAAACTTTACTCGTGCTTCTTCCTCTGTTCTCTATTTCGACTCTTACCTACATCTACTCCTAAAACTCTTCTTAAACTTTCATTATAGTTCTTCTTTTTAGACAAAGAACATCTATTGTACAATCTTTTCTCAACAAAAAGAAACCATTTTACAATCTTCTTTTACGGTGAAGAAGAACCACAATCCCACTTGACACACCCTAAAGTACAATAAAATAATGCTCTAAACAAATCTTACAACTCAAAATATTTCACTTTGTTACTTGATAACTCTAAAGAGATTCGCTCACACAAATATAAGGCAATGATAACTAATGGTTAAAAGCACTTAACTATGTGTGTAAAAGACACTTAAATACTTTTTTATGCTAAACCCAATGGAAAAATATGTATTTATAGGTTTCGACATCCCTACTAATCTTTGGAGCTAAAAAATAGTCATTACAATAATTATTTACAAAGTGTTAGTTGACCAGTATAGCATATTAGTTGACCGAAGTGCATTGAATGCACAAATTCGCTATCCGTCGAGACATTGGTCGACCAGTAGACATATTAGGATGACCAATACGACATATTAAACAACCCCTAATATTACAATAAATTCTTGGTATATCAAATTTAGTAACTTTAACATATATTGGTCAACCACTATTACATACAAGTTTGACCAATAATTCCAAAAATATAATTTTAATAATTTCAAATGCTCAAACTTGATTTATATAATAAAATTATAATTTAAAAACTTTTCAAAATGCTCTTTAAAGAGCATTAGAAAAATCAAGAGGATTTTATTTTAAAATAAAAAACTTTTAACACCTCTTACTGGATGGAAAGATTCCTGCAATGAAGTAAGATAAAATGTTTATACAAAATGAACCCTTTAGATTATCAAATTAATAAAGTGAGATTATAATTAATAATACAAAATATAAAATAACCTTGATGAGCCTCGATCTCCTTTTGATGGTTGCAAACTTCAAATTTTCTTTATTAACTATCTTCTTAAGTCTATGATTTCATTTTATTCTTAAAATTCTTTTCATCAAAATAATAAACTCATTAATAGTAATTATTTTTGTTATCATGAAAACATTGATTAGAACCTCCATTGATTTAACACTTTTTTCAATTTTTTATTTGATAATGAAAATTATTCTTGTAAAGTTTATTTTAAATATATTTTTAAATGAGAAATATCTTTGTTTTTATAAAAAACTTACTCTTTTTTGATGATCCTACTACATTTTAAATCAAAATTTTAATTTATAAAATTGTGTTTAAGTTAAATATAAATATTAATAGCAGGTCATCTTTTCTTGCTTATGAATCCAAACTTATTAAGAAATTAAAGAGCAATAGGATTAATTTGAATTGTTATATTACTGAGTAAAATACAATTTTAACTGTTGCAAGTTTGTGTAAATTTAAATAATATTTATGTTCTCTTTATGAGTATTTTAAAATTTAAAATCATGTATTACTTTTATGGTTAAGCATAGGATATGCCATGTTTTAGTAGATTCAAGATTTTTTAATATTACACCTTACTTTAATCCAAGACAGACGTAATATTTGAACTTATTAGCCTTAAATCTTAGAAGCCGAAAATAAGTATACTGAAAAGGTTCCAAGTGAAAGGGAGGGAAAGGGAAAGAACTGGAAGATGAAATAATTGAATAATAAAAGAGTAACTAAATATTTGTGAATATGAATATATAAACACTATATCACCAAACATCAGAATCAAGAAAACGAATAGTCGTTGATGGGTTATTAAAAAATTAGGGTCCAAGTCAACTACACGAGACATCAAAAATCTACCTGCAAAAGAAGGTCAACTTTAATTTTGTCCACATTGATCTGATTTGGTCAACCAAGAGCATTAGAATACACCTTTGGGTTAACTGTTTGACTGGTGACCTTACAATATGTCCCCATCAATATCTCGTGTATGTTTTAAAAATATCAATTAAAATGTAATTATCGGCTATTATGATAGATTATAAAAAAGTATGATAAAATTTTTCAATTTTTTTTAAAAAAATATAAATTGATATAGACATGATGGAAGTAAAATATGCATTGAAACAAGCACACTTGAAACATGAAATATGCAGTCATGTGCACCTCAATTTTTGCCCACGGAACACTAGTCCACTGAAACTTCCTAGTTTGTGTAAAGCTTACTGTGATGTAACAATTCCCTACAAATCAACAATTGCTAATCAATGATCAACAGGAAAAAGATGCATACAGTCTAAAAAGAAGCACAACAGAATAAAATGTCATAAAACCCATTGTTCTAACCCAAAACATTAATCCGAATAACCTGCCTCTAACGATTCATGCAATAACATCTACAAACGCAGCTTCCAAAGATTTTATGGTAACATATCATTTAATATATTAGGGTGCTTTAATATCTCGAGTACTAGGCTAAATTTTAACTGCCATATATTGTCCAATATAGTGCATCATAACTACTAAATAGATCCAGTATTTTACTCCATACATATCAAAATGGCATCAACAAGTGAGCCTTGATTATATTTTCTGAAACAGTAGGTTTGTAGCTGGAGGATACTCCACAATCTTTACTTATCTTCCTTCTTATGCTTCTTTGCCTCATGTGCTGCCTCATCATCCCCTTCCGTTTTTCCTGACATCAAAAATTTGCAGACATCAACAGAGAAGCAACAATTTCAGAAATTGTACCTAAGTGTAACATGGATAATATAGGTGCTCACTCTTCTTATCTGTCTCAACAGCCTCATCATCCCCTTGACTTTTTCCTGACATCAAAAATTTGCAGACATCAACACCAACGGAGAAGCAACAAATTCAGAAATGGTACCTAAGTGTAACATGGATAATATAGGTGCTCACTCTTCTTTGGGGTATCTTTCTCAACATCATTCCCAGCAGAGTCATTGTTCGCATCTGGTTCAGATGGTATGTCAAACTCATAATTGTCTTCAAGGTGTGACTTCACCTTAGCAAGAGACTTATATCGATGGGATATCTTGTTCTTTTCTTCCTTGGGCATTTCAGCAAAACTAAAACAGTATAGAGCAATTTTCGGATGAACATTCTCCATTAATCATAGGGTCCAAACAATAGGAATGGTACTTACGTCTGTTCATAGCCATCAGGTTGGAAAACAGGGTCCCATCCAAAGTCCTTGGGTCCTCTTGGTGGCACTATTATACCCTGTAATGCAAATACAGAAAGGGCAGAAGAGGGGAGGGATTAACTTTTTAGTCATAACTTACATACATCAATGTAAACCGTCAATGGATCAAGTTTGTTCTTGACAACTTAATATTTTACACACAGACATG
>JAOQMQ010000196.1:37017224-37042025 GCA_027563845.1 Erythroxylum subrotundum
AATTAATTGTATTTAATTAATTAATATTCAAAATATTTTTAAAAAATAAATCACTACTAAGGAATGAGTTTCATTCCTCTACTAAATGGGAGGTACGGAGGATTTCTCAAAAGTGGGATATCAAACTATTACCCCTATAATGATAATTAACAACCAACTACTCACTTTTCATTCCTTACCTATCAACTCCTTCCTAAATTCATCAACCAAGCACCTCTTAAAAATAGGTACAATAGTGTGGGTTTAGACACGGGAGAGCACATACTAGCTCAAGATTTTTTCAAATGGATATGATAGAAAATTTCAATGGAAAAAAAATTTCCATGCACACATCGATAATTTGATGTTTAATGCTTCATTTTTAAATTGCTAGAACATGTATGATGTATCCATAACAGGTATATAAACATAATTTGTTCAAGTACAAACCACCACAATACATGTTTCCAAAAACTATTATTAATTTATATAGATATTTTGTTATTGAAAACATCTATGGATCTCCGTACGGTTAGACGAAACTCGTCCTTGTAGATGTGCTTGCCTACAAAAGGGATGCTTTTAGGAATAAATGCATAAAAGGGCAACCGAAAGTCGTCAAAACTAAGGATTCAATTTGTATGGGCTTAAACTCCTTGGATTAGATATAGAGAATCAGACTAGCACCTCAGGTGATGCTGCGGAGAGATATGGTGTTTTGTCATTATTTTTTAATTAAGATAATAGCTGCAAAGAATCAACAAGAAGTGGAGGAGGCAGCAAATGCTGCTACAGCAAGTGCTCGACTTTAGGCATGCTTTGAATTTTCCATCTCCCTCTATCTTAGAAACATACACATTTGCACATGTAATGTTAACTGCTCGTCTATTAGTTATTAAATTGGTTCTTTGTGAGCATTAATAATGTCAATTAATATAGTATACATATTGGGAATGCTTTCATTATACTTTATTTGAAACAAATCATATTGATATATTAGCATGCTTACTTTGCTCTCAACTTGATTTGTGCCCTCATGATTAATTTCTAATATATGATAAATTTTATAAGTTGTTTAACACCTAGAGGCCCTATTGAATTCATTAATACACAAAAAGATTAGTATGACTCTACGATTCAAAAAACTAATATCTTATCTTAAGGTTCTCATTCTTCTTTTAATTTTGATACATTTTTGTTATCTACAATTTTCGTTAGAATAAAGGAACCATTAAAAATTATGTTTCACAAGTTTATATTTTTGGTTGTTAAAAAAAATCCTAGCTTTTCAATAAAGATAATCATTACGCTTAAAGAAAGATGATCTACTGATGTTTGTCCCTCTTGATTGAATGATGATGATGATGGTACACCTAAGCATGTCATTATGATCTTTACTATAGGATTTTGTTAGAAATACTAACCTAAAAGACCTACTCGGATATCATTTGTTAGTCCTTAAAAGCACCCAAGAGGTGAATAAATTGGATGTTTACAAAATTCAACTATTTTTTTAATTAATATACGCAATCAACAACAATCAATATTAATAAGTACGAGGCAATTGCTTAAAACAACAATAACAACATCCCAATAGAAATCACGCTGAGATGCAGGATTTGAGAAGGTCCAATAGTATGCAGTCTTATGTTTAACTAGTAGAGAAGATGTTTTTGATAGACTCACATGAAAAAAGAGGGAAAAAGTTTTGTGAAAAACGAATTGAAAACGAGGAAAAAAGAAAAAAGAGAAATGATGATGATGATAATAATAATAATAACGGAAAAATACATAAACAAATAACTACATAAATTAAAAATAAGTGAAAGTGAAAGTGAAAAATAAAGAAAAATGAAAATGAAAATAAAGAAATTTGAAATCAAAATAAAGATAAAAGCAAATAAATAAATAAATAGAAAAGAAAGAAAAAATAATTATGTAAAACAAACAAGCAATTGAAAAAGAAGAAAGAAAAATATGAAATAAATAAATAAAATAATTAAGGAGGCAAGTATTACAAACAAAAGTACTTAGGGTAAATACAAGACATAAAAAACAAAGAGAAAGGAAGAAAAATGTTCAAAAAGCTTATGAAAAGAGAAGGACCTCTTTATGAAAGATCTTCTACCTGAATCCAAGTTCGCTAAAGTTTTTTATTAAGGGTCAAGTCCTCAGTAAGCTCTAATAGGGTCATTTCATGTTTGATTATCTCCCTTCAATTCTTCTTAGGTCTTCCTCTCCTTTTCTTACAATCCCTATGTATAATATTCTCGCATCTTCTCATTGGAGCGTCAGGATATCTCCTCTTAGTATATTTAAACCACCTAAATCTTGTCTCTTTTAAATTATCATCAATGTTAACCACCTCTAACTTGTCTCTTACCACTACATTCCTCACCTCATCTCTTCTTGTAAGGTTGCACATCCAATGAAGCATCTTCATCTTTGCCATCATTAATTTATGATTATGCACATGTTTAATAGGCCAACACTATGCCCAATAGAACATGGCTGACTTAATTGATAAACTGTAGAATTGATTTTTTATCTTGAGTGTATTTTCTTATGACATAAAACCTCTGATAAGCCCTTCCATTTAAGCTACCATGATTTGATACGATGAACTATGTCATCATCTATTTCACCATTGCTTTGTATGATGTATCTAAGTTACTTAAAACAATCTTTTTGTGGGTAGTTGTAATACATATAAATGGTCCAACATTATGTAATTAATGGATATAATGTCCTATTTTTGTGGTAACAGTCAATGTACTTTATGGAAGCACATATTTGTTGGTTCGTCTGTACATAAGCATGTAATCTTTGGCCCTTTGAAGGTATCTCAATACTTTCTTTGCAGCTCTCTAATGATTTAATCATAGGTCACTCTGATATAACATTCTAACAGTAAATGCAATGTCAGGTCTTGTTTAAACATGAGTATACATTAGGCTTCCAACTGTAGAAGTAGATGAAATGTTTTTCATTTGTTTCCTTTCAATATCATTTTTCGGGTATTGGTCCAAATTGAACCTATTGCTTTTCAAAATGGGAGCTACTTGGTAAACAATCTTTCATTTGAAATCTATCTAAAACTTTATTAATATAGGTTTCTCGAGATAAATCAAAGTTACCATATAATCTTTCTCGATAGATCTTAATGCCAATGACATAAGACATATCACTCATATTTTTCATTTCAAAATTTTTAGAGAGATTGTTTTATGTCATGTAACAAACCCCTATCATTGGTTGCAAGTAATATGTCATCCACATATAGTACAAGAAAACAAAATTTACTCATACTAACCTTCTGGTATATGCATTAATCCATTATATTTCTTCAAAGTTAAATGATGAGATAATATTATGGAATTTTAAATATCATTAGCGAGATGCTTATTTCATCTTTTAAGCATGCAAATCAAATGTTCATCGTTACTAGAGGAGAATCCTTTTGGTTGTTTCATGTTAACCTCTTCCTTTAAGTCAATCTGAATGTGGTAACATTACTTAATAAATAAACACTATGTTTATTCTAGGTCCAATGTTGGAAATTCATAAGTAGAGTAGTCTCACATAAAAAAGAGACATAAGGATGAAATTAGTTATATACAAAGATAAGACTCATAACTCACTGTCTTAAGGTATATTAGCTTATTTAGATTCAATCCAATTTCTCCTTAGGCCCCCTCAAAACCCTTCATTAGTATTGAAGTTAAGTTGGTAAAGTCTGATGAATAGAGATTCAGATATTTGGGTCAAGTGAATGGGTGATTTAAGAAGTGACTCAAATGGCTTTGAATGAGATATGAATTGAGGGGGCACTAGTTCGATATGGATGGATCCACTTGTGAAGGGAAAATGTTGGAAATTCACAAGTTGAGTTTCACATGAGATATGAATTGAGGGAGAGTTAGTTCGATGTAGATGGATCCACTTGTGAAGGTCAGACGTTGAAAATTCACAAGTAGAGTAATCCCTTGAAGTAAGTTATATATAAAGATAAGACTCATAACTCACTGTCTTGAGGTTTTAGGTTGAGATATGATGTCATGTTGTATATGGGCTCACTTAGAGCTGGTCCAATTTCTCCCCAAGCCCCCTCAGAACCCTTAAAATGATTTTTTTTCATTTTTTTTTATATTTTAATTAGAATTTTGTATTTATTTTAATTTTTATCGCTAAATATTGACTCTATTTATAAAAATCAAGAATATTCATATTGATTCTTACTATCATTCTGGTTCTGTCTGATTCTGAAGGGGCTGGGCATTGCTGCTTGGATCCATCGAGTTGGTAGATTTCGGCTCTGAGATACCTGCAAAACAATAAAGGCACACCGGGGGTTGACTTCCGGTAGGCCTTCCGACGCTCAAGTTAGTCTTTTGGTAAAGGTTTTGGTCGCTAAGAACAGAGAAAATCAGGGTTCTAATGTCGTACCTGCATCATGGCAAAGTAGTACCTTATATAAGGAATAGCTGCTGGGTTTAGGTATTTACGTAGGCATGGGAGGTTACCACCTACGAATAGGCCGTCGACGACTGGACCTGGACTTGGGCCTAGCATGGCTGACCTAACCATATTCAAATAAACTTATTACATCGATTTAAAAGCGTTATAATAAAATTGTGTATTCCATACCAAATGCTATATCAATTTACTACTGCTATAACGTTTAAGATAATTTTATAAAACTATAAAATAATATCTCATTTTATATTATTATAATTAAAATTGAAAAAGTATTTCAAAATTTAACTCAATAATCTAATTTATTAAAATTATTATAAAATATTTTATTTTTATAAATATAATAATTATTAATTGAAATTGTTTTATATTTAAATATATATTTTCAATTTAATTCGTTAAATTTCTTTAATTAATAATTTTTATTCAATAATTTTTATATTTCGGTAACCATCTCTATACTAACTAGTTCAATACAAAATTTTATAGTACGTTTCAACAAAATATCCGGTACAGTACAACTTACTGTTTTTGGTCTAATAAATATACATAACATAGCTATAAGTATCTAAAATTAGCGATATTCTATTGTTTGAGTGTTTCTATGTTTGCATGCAAGGTAGGTTCATATTCAAATCAAAATACAATTAGTTGATCAATCAAAATATTCGTTGAATCATCTTCGAGGATGTATGAGATTAAAATCGCATAAAATTTAGAAAGTGTTAGAGTGTCTCATATTACCTAAACATGAAAATGTTAAAGGGTTTATAAGTGGTAAAGGTCAACTATCCAAACAACTAGTTATAGTTATTTGGACAATAGTTGACCCAAGTTCAATTCTTGTTAGTGGACTCTACACTCTATCTATATTAAAAATTCAATATGGTATCAGAGCAGGTTTGGTCCGGATTATTAATTTTTCGGTTGTCCGTCTGGATGTCCAGTCCCAGCGGCTCGGTCCGGTTACCGCTGCGTATATTTCAAATGACAACTGGATGTCCAGCCCCAGTTGCACTTGAGGGGGAGTGTTAGAGTGTCCTATATTGCCTAGACATGATAATGTTAAAGGGTTTATAAGTGATAAAGGTCAACTATCCAAACAACTAGTTCTAGTTATTTGGACAATAGTTGACCCAAGTCCAATTCTTGTTAGTGGACTCTACCCTCTATCCATATTAAAAATTCAATAGAAAGTATAAAATTTAGTGTTCTTTCGTATATAACTAAATGTAAACATCTTAAATTGCAAATTTTTAGATTTTTAAAAATGTTAATGCATTAAAAACGACACTTAATATATGATTGTATTATTTGGTTAGATCAGTATCGGTTTATCATTTAAGGATAAGGTTGCGTATTATTAAACTACGCTAAATTTTTAGTAAATGTTGTTGTTATACTAATGCCAATTTATGGTAGATGCTTCCTAAAAAATGGCAGATTAATTAATTAATGGATATTAGATTAACTTTGATAAGTAAAAAACTTAAAAATTATAAACAGTTACATAATTTATTCCGAATTTATTTCCTAAAAAACTCTAGTCGTCAACCTTCCCTAACGCTAGGAACTGCAAGTTGCTACGGGCTCTTAAGAGGTACAAGCAGTTTGAATCATTAGCAGTGTATAAAAGAGGCAACCAAGTTCAACAGGCCCAAGTTGTTCCGAAACTAACCCAACTGAGTGGTTGGGCAATATCGAAGCTGTGACCTGTGATGTCCATGTTCGAGTCTATAGTGATGTTGGTCGTTTATTAGAAACAAGCGCGTATTGTAATAGTTGCAAATATCAACGCATACTATACCTCCTCGTTTAAAACATTTATAGAATATAAATATTTAATTAAATTATTGGTACATAATTTTAATTAAATTTTGTTTTTATATATATATATATATTTATATTTACTTCAATTTATTTTTTCAATAAAATTCAAAGGAATGCTCGCCAAAGCGTAGGTGTGTGTTGGTCAAACATGTTAACTTATTGGTGTACACTTATTTCTTTTGTTTAAATTTTTTTTTCTCAGAAAAGGAGAGTTACAGATCTTACGAAACTAAGCGGGGAAATGAAACAACCGATATATCCTCTAGGAGGATGGATAAACAACCCACAGGTGGGTTTTAAAAAAGGTGAATGCCAAGTGCAAATGAACTGACATAATTGGCTAGTCAATCCGTAGCCCTGTTAGTCTGGCGGTAAACATGTCTCGTTTTCACTGGCCAATTTCTTTTGTTTATTTTGAGAGGATCATGACGGGTATCTAGCATTCTAGCTTCGACGAGTACGCTTGACATGTAAAACGTCAGCTAGTGCTCAATCTTGGCCCACTGTACCATGCCGTTTGTATATGCATATAGCTATTGAACTCATAATATCGACAAAAGAGCAGAGACCTCTCCATCTTTACCATTCGTTACAAAAAGCATGCATATGATTCATTTTGCCTTTTCTTTTGTTGGGAAAAAGAAAATTAACCAGACCACATGTCATGCATAATCTATGCTATTAAACATACTTATGTAAAGGTCCGTTAGGCTTTGAAGTGTTGGAATCGTAATTTTGGATGAAAATGGATTTTCGAAAGTTCGGAGAAATGTGTTAATTATACTAAAATCAATGATTCAATAGAAAATATTTGTGTACCGAATTAACGTATTGTAAATTTGTGATGCATACTTTTCATAACAAAAAAATGAGAGGTGCTACGAGAGAGATGATAGACTATGTCAAATTTTCATATTTATAGACTATTATATTAATTTAAAGGTTTATTTAGTACGTATTTAAAAGATAATGGCTGTGAATTCCTTCGTTTAATATATGTATATATAATAACAAACAAGGGCGTGACCTTTCATGTGATAGACAAATTGAAGGTATGGTTTACTAATGAACAATGACTGGTTTTACTCTTATATTTTGATATGATGATGGACATTTACTGACCTTTTCTTAAAGGCAAGGTGGGGTTTAAGTAAGGGTTGTGAGGTTAGTGACAGAAACAAAACGTGTATAGATTCCACCCAGGGGAATTCCCGAGGCCACGACCCTTAAAATAGGGAAGGAATGGGAATTGAAGCTGCGCCGTTTAGCTTTATGTTTATGGTCCAAAAGCAGTAGTTTAAGGAACACCATGAGTCCTTCTTGAAACAAAATACCAAAAAGATACTAATATAAATATCAATGTCCTCACCTTTTTTGTTTTGTCATATACATATTTAATAGCAAAAGAAGGTTGGGTTTGGCCATGAGTGGGTAGCAAAATCAGGATTCCCATCCTCACGTGATATGGCCTCAAAATCAGGGATGTGCTGTTCTAAAAGCTTACTCGTCGCCATCTAATAACCCACTTAGTGACCAAAGTCCATTCCAAGTTGCTATTATTTATATTATCACTACGTACGTTAATATATAGAGATGGAGTCATAGCTTGTTTTGTTTCATCTCTTTACTCTTTTTCTTTTCTTTTTCTTTGTCCTTCTTTTGATGTTATAGAATTAATGTAAAATTGAACCATTTGTACTTTGGCCTTCAACTGGGACTTCCTTTGCTCATACGATCATTGGTGTTCTTTCTATCTTATTATGCTAGGAGTCAAACAATATATTCTTTAGGTCTTTGAACAAAAGTTTGGGTATCTCCAAATATGTTAGACCTTATTTTAGTACTCCCGATTTGCATATAATGACTGCATGGCAAGTGGCACCCCTTCAAACCCCCAAAACATGGAAAGGATCGGATAACGATTAAAAAATAAGTTTCTATGTCCTGGAAGCTGCGTACCAAAGAGTCCAGATCTTCTGTCCAGTTTTTATGGTGTCTTATTGTGTCCAGTAAATCTCAGCCATTTATTTATATGTGGAGCCTACGGGAGACCCACATAAATGAGTGACTGAGATTCACTAGACACAATAAGACACTATAAAACTGAACAGAAGATCTTGTTCCGTACCAAATAATGCTTTATAAGGAGTTGAATCTTCATCATATGGAAAAGCATCTTAACTCTAAAATCGAAACCAAGTCTCTCTTCAGCTAACGTTTTAATTAGTGAGCCGATTACGGTTTCATCAGATGGTGAACAGCTTGAAAACTTTTGAATGTTCAATCCAAATCAATCTTGACTTATTAATATTTTACTCTGATCCCTTGTCAGTAATGCATGATACTGATTTATTTTGTATTTTGTTTAAGAATTTGACTTAATTAACTCCACATGTGGCAGTTATAATTTAGATTTTTTTTTCTTCTAAAAGTCTTGCAAATCTCTGAGCTAAAAACATAAATAATTATTTAAAGAGGAGAAATTTTGAAGCTTGCTTTTGTAACCTAGTCATGATGCATATATTAAATCCTCAACATTTAACATTGGATCTAACAGTCATTGATCATATATGCCCTCAATCTCGTACTTCGAAGGATGCCCTATATATGTATATTTCTTTGTCAGTCGGCTCATATTATTTGCTTAGCATACCTATCAAATTAAAAACGCATAAATTATATCTGTGATGGGGTTGAATTAATATGCGTAAAATTGGTGGGTTAATGTAATTATGCAGTCACGCTTGTGGCGCATGTCATTACCTGTAGTAGTAAACTTGTGGAGTAAGTGAATTGTCATCATCTTGAGCACTACTTTGTTAATTGTTACTTTGGTTGGAAGGTAAAAGAACCATAATTATCCTGCACATAAACATGTGAGTTTCAAAACAACAGGTATGCACCAAAAAATGGTTAAAAAAATCTTGCCAACCTAAATAACTCAATTTATAAATAATAGTAATACTAGACTAGTAGCCATATATATATATATATATATATATATATACACAAGAGGCTGCAACCTACACTATACAAAAACGCCCAGTAGAAGAAAGGTATTGATTATTAGAGTGACGGTTATTCAGAGTAAAATTTGTAGTGACATAAGATATTGAGGAAATTAGTAAAATTGTGGGGGCGACAGGACATAGAATACAATATGTGAGACACTAGGCATTGCTTTCTGTCTTGGCCTGTGAAATTAGTATAAACAAACAAATCTTGACAATAACATTAATTTAATTATGATTAAGTGGTCCTGTTCCTGTATACATCCTGTTTTCCCTACTTTACTCGATCTTTCTTTTCCCTCGGTCGGGGACCCTTTGATAACAACCTTTTCAGGCATTTAAAAATTTCTACCGTGTTCTTAACGGTAACATCACAAACACTGTGTGGTTTGGGGCAACGCCAATTCAGTGCATATTTACACAAGTATTATCGACATTCTCCAATAAATGAAAATAGATATTGAAAATATGTAATGAAAGTATGATAATATTTGTTGTTAAAGTGGAGTAAAATGTGTACAATTATCATAAGTGACAAGCTAATATGCAATGTATGCTGGTAAGTATTATTTGTTTCTCTGTCATATTGTTTGCAGTATAGTTTATAGCGACAGGCGTTGGGTGGAAACATCTCAAACCGGAAGACTAAATAAATCTAATTGAAGTTACAGGTATATTAATAAACTTGAGTACCACAATCTAACTGGAAAATTTGCTAAGCACAGATGCATTCATCAACAATCACTAAACCAATATCAACATTTTATTTAGAGCATTAACAACATAATGAGATTGACATATCTTCAATACTTGATATAGCGTCTTAGTGCATTCTCTCCTTCTTTTACTACAACCTATTAAAAACAAAATTATCTTGTGCAAGATAGAGGAAGCTAATGATAGAATACTCAATGTTCTATTTTCATACCCACACACTGTATATACATAATCTCACCATATGTTATATCTTATAACATGTTCTATCCTAAAGAGTAGAAAAGGATAATTGTGTCATTTCAAGGATTTTATGAACTATAATTTAATGGGTCAACATATAGTTATTAGGGTACTACCATATGCCTCAAATGCAATTAGTAAATTATTAAACATCTCATTACGGTTATTAAACATACATTAGGCAATTTGATTAATGGTCATGCATATAGAATTAATGTTGCGATTATATTAGTCTATATATTTCTAACACACTTATGATATTTACCTTTTAAAACTTACGATAGACAAAAGACAAAAAGATTAACAATTAGAAAGCACATTAGAGGTTTCATTATCGTGTCTCACTCTTCTGGCATTGCTTCTTTTTGAAAACCCTACATAGTTTATACGAAGTGAGTATATATTTTCTTTTTAAAAAAAGAAAGAGTATGTGGTTTAATAGGTACTAGAATAATCACTTAAATTATTGTCGATCAAAACCACCAGCGAAATACATATAAAGAGAACTTAAAGGCTGATCACTGATAGAATTCACTTTGAATAGGACGGATTCATGAATATTATTTGATATGGAAAAGCTTATGTTACATTAAACCAAAAGCTAGTTCTTCTTGAATGATGATCCAAATCTTGGAGCTAAAAGAGAGACAAAATTTTCCAAAGCTAGGAAATGGAGCTTCAACCTTATTTTGGAATGACAATTGAACTAGTTTAGGCCCCTGGATTAGATGTAATGAGCTCTCACATTTAAAAGGAGTAATCCCTAATATGACTCCTATAAAGGATATATTAAGTTCTAGCTCCTTGGTTCAGCTAATCAATAGCTCTCTTCAGCCAATAGTACAAATTGGTCAGTTCAACCTTGATTAAGTGGATATAATTGAATGGACTAAGCATCCATCTAGGATATTTTCAAATGCTTCATATAGATAATGGCTAAGACTTCAACCCCCTAAGGTACCATGGTATAATCCTGTCTGGTTTAAGCATGGTTGTCCTTGATCCTCAGTCATTCTCTGGCAAGCAATTAGAGGAAGACCGAATGCCCTGGATCGAGTTAGTGAGTATGTCTATATTACAAATTCTTATGTACTGTGTAATCAAGCATTTGAATCAATCAACCACTTATTCTTTGCATGTTGTTTCTCCTTATTAATCTGGCAAAGAATTCAAGTTCTTTGCAGCTTAGGAACTCCTAACTTGAGATGACAGAGTCTCATCTTATAGTTAACAATTAATATGAAGGATAGGGATGTGAAGTGGTCATTGAATAACATCGCTTTTAGTAACAAAAGCTTTGATGGATGAGAATATAAAGAATATTCAAGGGAATGGTACTTTAAAAGGAAGAACTACTATTCGAATTGAAGTTACAAGCGTTGGGTGGAAACATCTCAAACTGGAAGACTAAATAAATCTAATTGAAGTTACAGGTATATTAATAAACTTGAGTATCACAATCTAACTGACACTTTGCTAAGCACGTATGCATTCATCAACAATTACTAAACCAATATCAACATTTTATTTAGAGCATTAACAACATAACGAGATTGACATATCTCCAATGCTTGGCATAGAGTCTTGGTGCATTCTCTCCATCTTTTCTTACAACCTATCAAAAACAAAATCATCTTGTGCAAGATAGAGGAAGCTAATGGTAGCAGACTCAATGTTCTGTTTTCACATCAACACACCGTATATACACAATCTCACCATATGTTATAACATGTTCTATCCTAAGGGCTAGAAAAGGATAATTGTGTCATTTCAAGGATGTTATGAGCTATAGTTTAATGGGTCAACATATAGTTATTAGGGTACTACCATGTGTCTCAAATGCAATTAGTAAATTATTAACTATCTCATTATGGTTATTAAACATACATTAGGCAATTCGATTAATGTTCATGCATATGGAACTAATGTTGCGATTATATTAGTCTACATATTTCTAACACACTTATGATATTTGCCTTTTAAAATTCACTATAGACAAAAGACAAAAAGATTAACAATTGGAAAGCACATTAGAGGTTTCATTACTGTGTCTCGCTCTTCTGGCATTGCTTCTTTTTGAAAACCCTACATAGTTTATACGAAGTGAGTATATAGTTTCTTTTTTTAAAAAAGAAAGAGTATATGGTTTAATAGGTAATAAAATAATCACTTAAATTATTGCCGATCAAAACCACTATCGAAATACATATAAAGAGAATTTAAAGGCTGATCACTGATAGAATTCACTTTGAATAAGATGGATTCATGAATATTATTTGATATGGAAAAGCTTATGTTACATTAAACCAAAAGCTAGTTCTTCTTAATGATGATCCAAATCTTGGAGCTAAAAGAGAGACAAAATTTTCCAAAGCTAGGAAATGGAGCTTCATCCTTATTTTGGAATGACAATTGAACTAGTTTAGGCCCCTGGATTAGATGTAATGAGCTCTCACATTTAAAAGGAGTCATCCCTAATATGACTCCTATAAAGGATGTATTAAGTTCTAGCTCCTTGGTTCAACTAATCATTAGCTCTCTTCAGTCAATAGTACAAATTGGTCAGCTCAACCCTGATTAAGAGGATATAATCGAATGCTTCATATAGATAACGGCTAAGACTTCAACCCCCTAAGGTACCATGGTATAATCCTGTCTGGTTTAAGCATGGTTGTCCTTGATCCTCAGTCATTCTCTGGCAAGCAATTAGAGAAAGACTGAATGCCCTGGATCGAGTTAGTGAGTATGTCTATATTTCAAATTCTTATGTACTGTGTAATCAAGCATCTGAATCAATCAACCACTTATTCTTTGCATGATGTTTCTCCTTATTAATCTGGCAAAGAATTCAAGTTCTTTGCAGCCTAGGAACTCCTAACTTGAGATGACAGAGTCTCATCTTATAATTAACAATTAATATGAAGGAAAGGGATGTGAAGTGATGAGATGACAGAGTCTCATCTTATAATTAACAATTAATATGAAGGACATGGATGTGAAGTGATCATTGACTAACATCGCTTTTAGTAACAAAGCTTTGATGGATGAGAATCTAAAGAATATTCAAGGGAATGGTAATTTAAAAGGAAGAACTACTATTCGAATTGATTGACTCTATCATAATCTATATAGCTCTCAATCTCCACCTCGGGTAATTAAGTTTTGGTTGAAAATTGGCATTTATCGACTTGATCTATTGGAAATTAGCAATAGAAAGTCAAGACAATAGTCTCTTAAAATTGTGATCATCTCTCCACTAAATAGTTAAGCTTCAGTTTAAGTTGGACTTGTTTGAATATATTGCAATAGTTTCATGCACAATTAGTCTCTGATTGTTAGGACTAGTTGCTTCCTTCATGTTCTACTTTTTCAACTTATTATAATAATTTTATTTTATTTTTAAAATAGTATATAAATTTCTCTTTATTTCCATTTTAATTTTTATTTATTTTGTAGTGAAAACTTAATACTTTCTACCAGTGATTTTCTATGAAAAGGTATGTAGAATTTTTTAATTAAAGGTATTTAAACGATATATCAATTGATTATAATTGCTGAATTTTTAATGTCCAATTTATTTGTACTAAACGTGTTACTATAGTTATATTTTCACTCCCAATTTTATCTTTTGATTTCAATTTCTCATCTCTTGTCTTCCCTTACCCAAGGAGTTGAAAAGTATTCTGCTAAGTATCTAAAGGCCTATCGAGCCAAAATGCATAAATAACTTGCAGGAACTCTCATCAGATGACATTCACTTTCCTGAAAAGGAAATTATGTAAAAAAAAGATCATATGCTTGATGTATGGTGGATAACATTGAGTAGCTCTCACGTTTTTATGACACATGCAATGGCTTTAAAACACAGGTGTGGCACCTCATAACTGGGTGAGTGACAGAAACAAGGCAGTTGAAGAGTAACCGGACCAAGTAAGCTTCCAACAATCTAAATAATGGATGGAAGTAAGCCTACTGAGTACTGTCTGTTTCTCAACTTTGAAGACAAAATGGTAGCTGTATACCAAAACGCTCACTTACTTCCTCTTTTACTATTGTATAATAGAGTCAAAAACTAAACTAGAATAAAACCAACCTGATTTTCTGCTGAGCCAACAAATTAAAGTATCCACTGCTAGACTCTCACAGACACACACAAAAAAAGAAAAGGAAGATAGGAGTCATGTGTCCATGTGGTGCCCCTCTTAAGCGTGAATACATCTAAGCAAAATCTGCCCATTTTTCCTTATTTTTATATATCAGAGGAAGAGAAGGATCCTAGGTGAGGGTGTGGGTGTGGGATGGTGGTGGTGGTGCAGTTTGTTGATCTCTAGGTGTCTGTTCTTTCTTTTTAAATTTTGTTTTGCTTGAGTTTCTATCTTTTGTGTTACTAAAACATTAGTATTTTAATCAGGCTAAGTGTTTTACTTGGTAGTTTAGGTAAAGGTACTAAACACTTGACTTGTTTGAGCTTGAGTTCGAAGGAAGCAACAAATATATAGATAGAGAAGCAAATATTGCACAGCAGCTCCAAAACCCAAATGATGCAAACCCGAGAAGAAAGTTTTGGAAATTGAGGCAAATGTCGATGCCCAGCTCGAGGCAATACCTCCTCTTCTCTTCTTCTTCTTCTTCTTATTCTTCGTTATCATTCTTTTTCTTCACTACTTTTCTCTCAAGTCTTCTTTGCACCTCCTCTGCTGCACCAAACCATGAAGCTTCAATACTCATCTCTTGGCTACACTCTTTTTCTTCACCACCTTCGCTTTTCTCCAACTGGAACCAACTTGACACAACCCCATGCAACTGGACCTCCGTAACTTGTTCTTCTCAAGGTTTTGTCGCAGAAATAAACATTCAATCAGTTCCTCTTCAGTCTTCTTTACCCGCTAACCTGCCTTCATTTCGTTTTCTCACTACACTGGTCATTTCTGACGCCAATCTCACTGGAACCATCCCAGTCGATATTGGTAACTGTGCTTCACTGAGAGTTATTGATTTAGGCTCTAATAGTCTTGTCGGAAATATTCCTGCAACGATCGGCCAGCTTCAAAGTCTTGAGCAGTTGATCTTGAACTCTAATCAGCTAACTGGCAAAATACCAGTTGAGCTAAGCAACTGCATTAGCCTAGAAAAGTTGGTTCTTTTTGATAATAGACTCAGTGGGAATATTCCAGCAGAGCTAGGAAAAGTATCCAATCTTGAAGTTCTTAGAGTTGGAGGTAACAAGGACATTGCTGGGAAAATCCCTGACGAGCTTGGAGATTGCAGTAACTTGACTTCCTTGGGACTGGCTGAGACGGGACTTGCTGGTTCTTTGCCTGCTTCATTGGGTAAGCTAAGAAAGTTGCAAACTTTGTCCATATATGTCACATCTATCTCTGGTGAGATTCCTCCTGACATAGGTAACTGCTCTGAGCTTGTAAGTTTAAATCTGTATGGCAACAGTCTCTCTGGCTCCATTCCTTCAGAGATTGGCAAGCTTCAAAAGCTTGAGCAATTGTTTTTATGGCAGAACAATCTCGTTGGAGTTATCCCTGAAGAGATTGGAAACTGTACTAGTTTAAAAATGATAGATCTTTCCTTGAATTCTCTTTCTGGGATCATCCCAGTCTCTCTAGGAGGCCTTCTGGAGCTTGAAGAATTCATGATTAGTAACAACAACGTCTCTGGTTCTATACCATCCAGTCTTTCTAGAGCTAGGAATCTTGTACAGTTGCAGGTTGACTATAATCAAATCTCAGGACTGCTTCCACCAGAACTTGGACAATTAAAAAAGCTTACTATTTTCTTTGCCTGGCAAAACCAGCTTGAAGGGAGCATTCCTTCAAGTTTGGCCGGTTGCAGCAGCCTCCAAGAACTGGACTTGTCACAAAATTCACTCACTGGCCCTATTCCTCCAGGCATGTTTCAACTTCAAAACCTGACCAAACTACTTTTGATAGATAATGACATTTCTGGTTCTATACCACCAGAAATTGGCAATTGTAGTTCTCTTGTGCGCTTAAGGCTAGGCAATAATAGGATTACTGGTGGAATCCCTAAAGAAATTGGGGGCCTTAGGAACCTGAATTTTCTTGATTTTGCTAGCAATCGTCTTTCTGGATCGGTCCCAGATGACATTGGAAGCTGCTCAGAGTTGCAATTCTTAGACCTTAGCAACAACACTTTAGTAGGTCCCCTGCCTCATTCATTGTCGTATCTAACCGGGCTCCAAGTCCTCGATGTTTCGGCTAATCAATTGGTGGGTCAGATACCTGCAAGTCTGGGTCGCCTTGTGTCCTTAAACAAACTTATCTTGAGCAAAAACTTGCTCTCTGGATCAATACCTGCGTCGCTGGGCCTATGTTCAAGTCTTCAGTTGCTTGACCTGGGAAGCAATGAGCTCACTGGCACCATTCCCATCGAACTGGGTCAAATTGAAACACTTGAGATTGCTTTGAATCTTAGTTGTAATGGTATAACAGGTCCCATCCCTCGTCAGATAGCTGCATTGACCAAGCTATCAATGTTAGACCTTTCGCACAACAAGCTAGAGGGAGATTTGACTCCACTCGCAGGGCTTGACAATCTTGTTTCTCTTAATGTGTCTTACAATAGCTTCACAGGTTATCTTCCTGATAATAAGCTGTTTAGACAAATATCACCCGCAGACTTGACTGGCAATCAAGGCCTGTGTACTTCTATCCAGGATTCGTGTTTCTATACTGAAGCTGGAAGGAAAGGATTAGCAAGTGGTGAAAGTGACAATAGGAGGTCTCGGACACTTAAGCTAGCAATCGCACTGTTGATCACACTCACAGTGGCAATGGTTGTTATGGGGACAATTGCAATTGTTCGTGCACGTAGAGCCATTAGAGATGACGATGATTCTGAGTTGGGAGATTCATGGCCTTGGCAATTCACTCCATTCCAGAAGTTAAATTTTTCAGTTGACCAAGTTCTAAGATGCCTTGTGGATGCTAATGTGATAGGAAAAGGGTGTTCTGGGATTGTTTATCGCGCTGATATAGACAACGGAGAGGTAATCGCTGTGAAGAAGTTATGGCCAAATGCTATGGCTGCAGACAGTGGATGTAAGGATGAGAAGTGTTCTGTTCGTGATTCCTTCTCAGCAGAGGTGAAAACTCTTGGCTCCATACGGCACAAGAACATTGTTAGGTTCTTAGGTTGTTGTTGGAATCGAAACACAAGACTGCTTATGTATGATTATATGCCTAATGGAAGCCTGGGTAGTCTACTTCATGAGCGAACCAGAAACTCATTGGAATGGGAACTTAGGTACCAAATTCTCTTGGGAGCAGCACAGGGCTTGGCTTATTTGCACCATGATTGTGTTCCTCCGATTGTGCACAGGGATATCAAGGCTAACAACATCCTTATCGGCCTTGGGTTTGAGCCTTACATTGCTGATTTTGGCCTTGCCAAACTGGTTGATGGTGGTGATTTTGCTCGCTCCTCCAACACCGTTGCTGGCTCTTATGGATACATTGCTCCTGGTAAGTTCTTTGTTCATACCCCCACTACTGTTTAGAGTTTGTTTTACTTTGTACTCTTACAATATCTGTAAGTGTATCTAACCCAAAAATCTTAAAACCAATTGTTTGCTATAGACATGTATTGTCCTGTAGAATTATACTACGTACGTTTTCTTCCAACAAGAGAAGAAAACAAGACAAGATGCAGCAAGTTACTTCAAACATTTGAATATCTCCATTCTCAGAATTCCTATGCAATTCTTATCTATTTATAACTTTGAATGCAGAGTACGGCTACATGATGAAGATAACAGAGAAGACTGATGTTTATAGCTATGGAGTAGTTGTATTAGAAGTTTTGACAGGGAAACAGCCAATTGATCCAACGATTCCAGATGGACAACATGTGGTGGATTGGGTTAGACAGAAGAGAGGAGGAATTGAAGTGCTAGATCCAAGCTTACTGTCTAGACCGGAATCAGATATAGAAGAAATGATGCAGACATTGGGCATTGCCTTGTTGTGTGTAAATTCTTCTCCTGATGACAGACCCACCATGAAAGATGTTGCGGCAATGTTGAAGGAGATCAAACATGATAGAGAGGAGTATGCAAAGGTTGATATGCTCCTGAAAGAATCTCCTACAACTAATGTTCAAGGAAATAAATCCTCAAACGTGGTTCCAGCAACGTCTTCATCGAAGCCGCCGATGTCAAGTTTGTTTCCAACAAGCAATAACTCAAGTTTCTCGGGTTCTTCTTTACTATACTCATCTTCCTCGAATTCCAAAAGGGGTTTCAGTTGATAAGCATCACTCAGTTATGTGTAAAGAAGAAGCTTGTTTTGTTAATCCTTTTCCTTAGTTATGAGCTTTCTGATGTAAAAAAAGAAAAGGTGGATACATGTTATTAACTAAAAGCAGAACAAGAAACAGAGCAAGCAGTTGCAGGCTTTGCTTTTTCCAGTAAATGGCTTCTGCGCAATTAACGGTTTCAACTTGTACGCAAATTATGGAGAATTCTTTCAAAATATCAACATTTTTTAAGAATTATTAAAAAGGGTATCCAGTGAAAAGTTCATCAAAAGCTGAGAGCCAACTAATTCAGACTGCAAAGATAAAGTTTGTGGGACCAAGAACAGAGTTGGCGCTCTGATTCTCTTATGACTTTGTGCCAATATGATGCGATCTTGGTGTCTTGGTTCCTTCTTCTTTTACCTAGTTGGTAATCGTGCGAAGGCAAGAATAAGAACCGATTCCTGATGTTGCACTCACTCGGTGTGCCTTTCCAAAGATCTTATAGACTGCTGTGCTGCTTTAGCAAAGCCAGATCTTTCTATATTAATTTACAGTCTGTGTTGGGTACACGATTACGAATATAAAGTGGTATTAATAATAGTTACAGATGGCATAATTTCACATTACAATTTGGACCAGTTTTTAAAAAACGAATACAATATATAACGCATGAGTTTTAGAATAAAATTTTTATATGATAAAATCTTATATTAGATATGCTTTTCAACACATTCCTAACCTTAATAATCTGTGATGAAGACAAAAGGGAACAGTTTGAACTTACAATATTTGTACTTAGTCCTGAATTGCCAATCTTTGAGAGAGTTAGGCAAAGGGTTTTTTTGCCTTCTATTTGTTTGTTAAATTGTCTTTTTTTTTTTAAATATCACTTGTTATTTGCTTGTTTTATACTTATGTGCTGCCACTTTTTATTATCCACTATTAAAGCATGATTTTGTATTTTTTTTTCTTAGCATAGTTCCTATTTTGGTTGCAAATACAAAGTAGATAGCCAATAATAATGGTGTCATTCCTTTGTTGCCAACACTATCACACAATAATAATGGTGTCATTCCTTTGTTGCCAACACTATCACACTTCCGGTATAAAATATAGAGCATAAAGATGAACACATTATTCTTGTCCTGAGATTTCGGAAATTTATTAGATAATGGCTATAACAAAACTGAAACAAGTTGAGACATTAAAAAAGATATGTCGAAGCATTATTCTTCATTCAACAAGCTAAACAAAAACCTTGGGATACTTTGCAAAAAGGTTATCAAGGTAATGTGAAAAGTACTTAATGTCAAACTTCAAACTCTTCGACATAAATTTGAAAGTCTGTTTACTAGTGACAATGATACTTTAGAGAGCTATTACAATAAAATGATGGAAATTGTTAACCAAATAAGGAAGCATAGTGAGGATATGGCTAAACAAAAAGTAGTTGAAAAAATTCTTAGAAGCCTACCTAAGAAATATGATCATGTTGTATCTAAGAAATTTGAATTCAAAGCAATGTCACTATTGTAAAAGGTATATACAAAGTCAAGCTAAATTTATTGAAGAAAATAAAGCGGATGAAATTAAAAGTTTATTTATTACATATTATTCTCCTAATGAATATATTTAAGGTATGTTGTATGTAGTTAGTGATTGCAGCGTACATACGACAGGTCAATTTGATGTTTTCATTATCTTGGATAAGTCAATAAATAGTCTACTAACAATGGGTTAAATGGTTTAAGAGGATCAAGAAAAAGGTACCATTAAGATAGATGTATATTGTTTATATTACATTAAAACTATACTTTATGAACCTAATTTATATTCAAACTTAATAAGCATATGGTAACCCTTTTATATTCAACTTGTATGTCTTCATAAATAATTCTAATAAGCATATTTTATTTGAGATACTAATAAATGCTTAATCAACTATACTCTTATTCTCATATTCAGTTTGTTTTTCTTGATTATTTAAGATTTTTTTTTGGTAGGCAAAGCGGGCGAAGTCCGAAAAGAAGTCTCTAACTAACAAACATAAGTAACACCAATAACATCATGAAAAAGCCACGAATTCACTGCATCCAATGGGCTAGCTAAGGGATGAAAACCCGGACTAAAGTCATAAACATGATGGGCTAAAGCATCGGCGACGAAATTTCCCTCCCAATGTATATGTGTAACCGAAATCCTCTCGAAAGACTTCGTTCGCTTGCATATTTGGGAAATCAAAGCGGCAACTAAAGCATTAACCTCATACTCTCCATTAATCATGTTAACGGCTAACAAATTATCACATTCAACTTGAATATGCCTCAAATTTAAACTCGCAACATACTCAAGTCCATGGAAGACAGACCACACTTTCGCACTCAGAATCGGACATCAACCAAAGTTAACCACAAAGCCGCCTACCCAATTACCATGGCTGTCGCACACGACCCCTCCGCCATACGCTGCCATGCCATCAGCCGCTAGCGAGGCATCTATTTTGTTTCTATTATGTTTTCAGGTCTTACTTGCCTACATTGATCAAAAAGAGAAAATTTTGGGTGAAATCAAGACAAAAAAGGGAATAATTGAACCATTTTGGAGGGACATGCCTGTGTGATAAAGTACATACTCATGTAGATCACATATATAGTCATGTAAGGGACTATATAAGTCTATATAAGAATGTACATTTGTTTGTGTGAAGTGGGATATGCCCATGTAAGTCACATACATGGCTGTGTCTCATACCCGTGTAAGCTCCTAGAAACGTGCATATGCACAATTTTGAAGAGCTTTTTTGGGATATGGTTATACACATAGTCATGTGATTGACCATGTCCACTCTAAAAACCTTAATTTCGCACTATAAAAGGCAATATTAAGGGCTAATAAGAGAGTTGACATTAGATGATACATTAAAGCAACAATTAGAGTCAAAATTAAGAAGCAGAGACACACTTTTGAGCCTGGGACAATAGAAACATAAAGCTTAATTCAAAGATATGATAAAGAACAACTTTCCATCGAAGTTTCAAGAGGATTATATTAGAGAAAAATGGATATGTATTATGGATTCTTTTTTTTTAATTATTCTTCTGAAATTTTGGTGTTTGTTTAGATTTCTATGCTTATCAACTAAAATTTTATAGTGTCTAGGTATGATGAATCTTAAGTTAAAATGGACCTTATAAATTGATCTTTTATTAATGTAATTTGATTATTGATTCATTATGATTTAATTAAGTGTTTTAATTATTGAATTAACATATCCGAGATATTAGTCCAATGTATGAATTTATATGATTGAGATTGATAAATCTTTTTGTATAAATAGATCTACCATAATTAGAGGAATTTGCATGCAAACTTAAAGATAGATTGACAAGATTTCTTGAATAGGGTCAAATCTAATTGTGAAATTCACAAATTAAGTAATGTGATCTTAAAAGATTTAACTAGAAAGATGTTTAGTTAATCAACTAAAGACTAGTTGTTAATAGTATTGAGAAAGATATTAATATAAGATAGGTATTTCTACAGTTTAATGATCAATAATTGAATTGCATAATAAAATTTTAATATTTAAGAGATATTAGGGGGATTCATTACCTAGGTATTAGTTATTTGATATTGATTAATGTTAGTGTTACTTGTGTTCCAATTTATTATTATGTTGATCGTCAATTTAGTTTGGTTTTAGTTAAATCATCATTCTATTTTTGTTTATTCAGTGACACTATACTATAGTTCAATAGGTGTAATTGCCTATGAGATCTATAACGTAAAGATCAGCATCATATCAGGTTCTAATGACTAAGAGTAAACTACTTCCTTTGAGACCGTAACTATGGGCATCTAAGTTTCAAACAATTGAGCATATTGCGAACAACATTTAGCGACTTGCTTTCCTTTAATAAAAAATATTAATGGTGTTTGTCAAAGTTATTTAGCTGAAAAATATCAAGATTCTTTTCCTATAGGGTAGTTAAACAAAACTACAACTTTGACTGAGTTAAGACATGCAACTTTATACGAGGTAATGTATACTCTTTCATTAAATGGATGCAAGTACTTCATTGTTTCTATTAACAATTTTAGTCAAATGACTTGAATCTATTTAACTAAAGAAAAGTTAGATACATTGCCACTTTTTTAAAAAATTCAAGTCATTTATTGAAAGGAAAAGAAGACATCCCATGAAGTGTGTGTTACAAACTAATCATGAAGGTAAATTTATATCAATGAAATTTTATAAATTTTGTGTTGAATCTAACATTTGAAGACAATTGATAGGTAGATGCATTCCATAAAAAAATATAGTTGCAGGCAAAAGAATAGGAGTCTTATAGAGATGGTTAAAAAACATGCTTAAAGTTAAGGATCTACTGAAGATTTTTTGGGCAAAAACAATACTCACAACAATTTATATTCTCAATCAAAGTTCCACGAGAACACTACTTTACTAAATACCTTTTAAAGCATGGCATGGATGGAAGCCTGAATTAACTCATCTTAAATTTTTTGGTTCCATTGTTTATGTGCATATTCTCTCTTAGAAAAGAACAAAGATTGATGAAAGTAGTGTGAAGTACCTTTTTATGGGATATAGTATTGAAACCAAAGGCTATCAATTTTGTAATCCTCTTATCTGAACGCTACTAACTAGTGATGATGTCGTATTTGATGAGAAAATACTTGAAAATGGGAAGGAGAAAGTTCGTAGTTGAATAGTGACAAATGATGACTCCAATCCTTCAATACCACAATCTTGCCTAGCCGACTCATTTAATTCATCAAGTTCAACACATTTTGACTCTCTTTTTTCTTTAAAAACACCATGAAAATGAAGGAGATTATCTGACATTTGTGTTACTACAAAGAGATGTGAAATTGCATAAATACAAAAACTGAGTTCACTTGAAAAAGCCATGAAATTCAATGATTACAGTGTTGCTATGGATGAAGAAATGAAGGCCTAAAGAAAAATAAGACAAGGGAACTAGCTAATCTTTTAAATAGAACAAAAACCATTGGCCTAAAATGGATTTACAAGATAAAATATAAATCAAATGGATTAATCCAAAAATATGAAGCCAAGCTTTGCAGGACGTGCCCTTTGTGTAAGGCTTTGGTAAATGTATATCTAAAAATGCCTTCCCCTCGATCATATTCTCATTTAGCAGGGGTAATTTGTCATTTTTATTTACCCTGCCTTGTTCAGGAGTTCGGAAACCAGATGAAGTGAGTAGATGCTAGAATGGTTGTCCGTTCAATTGCGACGTGAAATAGGTTATAACCTTAACTAATCAAATTCAAGACACTGAGTTGCTTTTAGACCAACATATATACCACTGTCAATTCCCCGTAAACGGAAACTATGCTTTACAATTTACAATGTTTTACCTATAATGGGTTAGTGTACTGGAGGAATTTCGATTCAGATATGGTGTCTTGAACTTGGTTTCTTGTTTGAATAGCACCTTCTGCTAGCTTTATATATGGAGTTTTTATGCTCACCAAATGAGTGCTGATATGTCTTGGTAATGTAATTTCTGTATATTTTCATTCATACTAAAAACGATTCGTTACATGGGAGTTTATAGGCATTACAAGAATCAATCACATTACTGCTATTGATTCTGTTTCTTCTCCTAAGGCAGGATTATAGGGATTCCACAATTACTGGGATTTGACTAGATCACGTAATTAACGTGATTTACTTTCCTAACACTCCCCCTCAAGTTAGGTCGTGGGATCTTCCACGCCTAACTTGCCAATGCGTTACTGAAGGCTTGAGCCAGAACAGCCTTAGTCAGCATGTCTGCAAGCTGATCCTCTGAACGAAGATATGGCAAACTCACAATTCCTACCTCGATCTTTTCTTTGATGAAATGTCTGTCCACTTCTATGTGCTTGGTGCGATCATATTGCACTGGATTTTCTGAAATACTTATCGCTGCTTTGTTGTCACACATCAACTGGCACGTGTCTCCAACAGGAAAGCCAATTTCAGCTAGCAGCTTTCGAAGCCAAATTACTTCTGCTAAACCTCGAGCAATTCCTCGAAATTCTACCTCCGCACTTGACATAGCCACAACCTTTTGTTTTTTGCTTTTCCATTTTACTAAATTTCCTCCGACCAATGTAAAGTAACCAGAGGTTGATCTCCTGTCTACTGGGTTGCCAGCCCAGTCTGTGTCGGTATAAGCCTGTATTCCCAGATGTCCATGTTTCTGAAATAGCACTCCTCGACCTGGTGTTCCTTTAAGGTAGC